>JAOTAY010020037.1:0-13639 GCA_025629805.1 Erythroxylum baracoense
TTGAAGATTGGACCAATCGGCCTGTGGATCATTACGAATGGGCTCGGGCCCAGCACGACCGACTCGACCATACCATAAACCCCCCCTACTCCCGGAGTCTGAGCGAAGAGAAGGGTCGGAGGAGTATGTAAGAGTCTCGCAGCTCGTCTGCGGACAGAAGCTTCTTTCCCGAAAATTCTACGAGATTTAATAAAAGGCAAGACAAGACCCGGCCTGATGCCTAAATCTAGGCTCGAGCCCAACCTAGGTTGGAAAAAATACAGTATGTCTAGTTCTTGGGCCTAAGACTGTAGTCGTTCTACACTGGACTAGACTTCATAGTTTATGGTCTGTTGTACTTTAGAGCTTGGAACTTTCTATGCATTGGGCCTAAGTTAATCATTCAGAGTCTAGCCTGCACCTTCAAACCTGAAATGCGTTCAAGAAAGGCGTATCAGATTTAAAGAGCCCACTTTATGAGAGTTCTTTGCCATAAACTTAGCGAAGAAACATATTTATAAGTTTTGACACCGTAATTTAATTCAAAATTTCGAGACATTAAGTTTTTGAGTCTTTTTTCTAACGTGAGATTCCTACTTATACTTGACATCTCAATAATCTCCCTCTCAAGTGTAAACTTTTACATTGAGTTTGAATTTTCTCCTTAGTGAAAGCCTTTTTCTGCCTTATTTTTAAATTGTTGTCCTTCTATCGTCTCTATACTCATTCTTTGCGGAACTACCGACTCTGATATTACTTGTTGAATTTGAAGAGCTCATTTTTATGGGAAATCTTTATCATAGACTTAGGGAGCAAATATACTTATAGACTTTAGCACCACATTTTAACTTAAAACTTTAGGACATTAAATTTATAAGTCCTTTTTACTTATATACCCTCTACTTATTTCGTATCTTTCTTTCCAAAGTAGGATTCTAATTAGACTTGATATCCCAACAATACTTGCATTATACGCCTTTCATATAAAACCGAAATTGTTGACTTTCCATTATGAAACATTATCATAAATTTCTCAATTTTGCCAAACCTAAAGGTAGGTACAAGAACTTGGATATTTCTCAGTTTGACCGATTGAATGAGTTAGGATAAGTTCAATGGAAAATTTAGCCGAACAATACGTAAACTCTGATTGCGCATTCTACACGGTGTTTGAACTTCGCGACAGCACGTCTTGTAGACTTTTCCCACAAGTCTATTTCAACAAGATTTCGGCTAACCCGAGACATTCTTCTATAAATTAGGGCAGAAGATCTTGAAGCGAAGCAAACCAACAAAAAGAAGGTAACAACAATGGCTGATCGAACCGCATTTTCACTTACCTTTCTCTGCCTGCTGTGTTCCGCCATTATTAAGGGGTCCAGTGCAGGCGATATCGCCGTGTACTGGGGTCAAAATGGGAATGAGGGAAGCTTGGCAGATGCTTGTTCATCAGGCAACTATGCTATTGTAAATATAGCTTTCCTTGTCACTTTTGGCAATGGACAGACACCAGTACTTAACCTGGCAGGGCATTGTAACCCTGCCGGGGGTGGCTGTTCTAGTTTAAGCAACGACATTAGAGCTTGCCAGGGTCGAGGCATTAAGGTCCTGCTCTCTCTCGGAGGCGCTTCTGGAAGCTACACACTCGCTTCAGCTGATGATGCCAGGTAGTGGAAGGAGTACTTACACGTAAAGTAACTTGCAGCTTTTTTTCTCCATACATATCGTCTTCTTTATTCTAACAAAACAAAATTCCAGGAGAGTTGCACAGTACCTGTGGAACAATTATCTTGGAGGGCAATCGGCGTCTCGTCCATTAGGTAATGCTGTGTTGGACGGTATTGATTTCGATATTGAAGGAGGCACAACTCAATACTGGGACGAGCTGGCAAGAGCACTGAGAGGATTCCGCGGGCAGAAGAAGGTGTACTTATCAGCAGCTCCTCAGTGTCCATTCCCAGATAGGTGGCTCAATGGGGCAATAAGAACTGGACTCTTCGACTACGTCTGGGTCCAATTCTACAACAACCCTTGTCAATTCTCAGGCAACGGTGACGCGTTCAGGAGTTCTTGGAATCAGTGGACGACAATTAATGCCGGAAAAGTATACGTGGGGTTGCCTGCTTCTCCTAGCGCGGCGGGGAGTGGCTACGTCCGACCTGATGTTGTGAATTCTCAGATTTTGCCGTTTGTCAAGAGGTCGTCCAAATATGGAGGTGTCATGGTCTGGTCTCGCCAATATGACAAAGGATTCAGTGCTGCAATTAAGCCCAACGTTTAAGGGAATTGCGCTAACTGTGTTGAGTAACAGTAAAATAATAACATGGGTGCCTTTTGCACGTGTATTTGAATAATGAAATATCGATCTTGTTAAAACCTGTTGTAGAAATTTTATATATGTAACGACAAAGTCTTCTCTTATTTTTCTTATATTTTAAGTCAAGTTATGATAATCAAATCCTTGTTGAAGTTATCTATAAAAGATTGAATTAGGTGTATTCCCAGATAGTTATGGCCACACCACAGCCTCCTCAGATCTTCTGTTCAAACAAAGTGGCCTTATTTTTTCATATTCTGGCATTTGACACATCCACATCCTCTGGCTATTTGTTTTAACGGGATACATTCTGAAGGCGTAGTCAAAAGCTTTGTCCTGGTGAAAATGGCAAATTCACATTACTTGCAGGTGTAAAGAGAAAAAGAAGCCAGATATAACTCTTAGATGCAACTAAGCACATCAAAGCTATATGTGCATACCCGGCTCGAGCTTTCCTGTTACAAGGGACCTACTCAGCTCGAGTGGGAATTAATTTGGTGTAGATAATTTAAAAATATCTTCTTATAATTGATACCTATCTAAAACACCTCGTGGGTAAAAAAAAAAAAGGACTGAAACACAAGGTTGGTCCCGCCTTCGGCCCAAAAATATTTACAGATAAATGCGGGCCCAGATGCTAACTGCATTCAAATCCTGTAACTTTTTGCTTATTTTTTCTTCTTGCTCTGTTTCCAATCTTCAATGTTCTAGAAAAGCCTTCCACTTCTTTCAACTAAAAACAAAGATTTAGTCAGCAATGATCATTCCTATCGGCAAAAGCTGAAGAAAAACTACTCTAATGTTGACGAAAGAAAAGAACAAACAAGAGAACTTTGACAAGCTAGAAAATGCAGCTGAAAATTGGATGTGTTACATACCCTAAATTATAAGGGATTAAATCTCCTGTTCTGGTTATAATATTCTTATATGTTTTATTAAATCTCATCCACACATTTACGTAGACCTCACGTAAATACTTGGATGAGATATAATAGACAGCATTGGAATAGAGGATTTGATGTGAAAATATAACCTTATTGATTGAAACCTTTTTTTATCAAATTTTACTTTGATTCCTATGGTATGATCTCAATCTGCAAAGTAAAACATTTTGTTAGCCCAAATTTTCTTGATTAACTCTTGATTATTATTCAAATTGCTCCTCCATTTAAAATTTTATATTTAGACTAAGGCTCAATTATTTTTCCACTCAACCGACATCTTTCAACTTTATCCTGCAAAAATAATTAAAATACTAAGTTTTAAACATATTAAGATAGATTATGAAAGACTTTGAATGCTAAAAGTAAGGCATAATTATGACCAATATTACGAATACTGTACCGGACTTGGTACTAGATTGAGTTCTGGTACGGTACTGTACCGATACCGGTTAATATCGGGTATCGTTTCGGGTAATTTTTTAAATTTATAAAATAGTCCCTAAATTTTTTTAAAAATTACTAAATAGTTCATTATCATATTATACGGTCGTACTCTGTCTTCAAAAATCATAATAATAAATAATAATCACAATTTTAATTTAATTTATAAAATTAATTTAATAATTAAAAATATATAAAATAAATATTATTTATAAATAATAATTTTTGAATTATTTATTTTAAAAAATAAAATATTTTTATTAATACCTTATTAATAAATATTATATAAAATATTAAAAATAATTTATTTTTAAGTTTTATTTAATTTATAATTATTATTAGTAATAAAAATATTTATTATTATTTTAAAAAATTAAAAATTCAAAATAATTATAAAAGTTGAATTAAATAAAATAACTAATTAAAAATTTTGAAAAAAAGAGGGAAAGCGAGGTAAGAGGGAGATTTTAAAATTTTTTGAAAATTTTGCAAAAAAGTCCCCCCTATTTTTTATAATTTATGGTATCGGCCGGTATTTTGAATATCAGCCAGTACCATTCGAAACAGACCGATACCGACCGGTATTTAAATCCGATACTACCAACCTCTTGTTTCATACCAGTCTTGGTCTGATACTGGTATTCATAACCATGACTTGGATGTTGATTAATACAATAGAATAAAATGGAATGAAACGAAACGAAACGGTTTATAAGGGAATGTAACGTAACATAGTGAAAAGTTGTTTGAGAGGGATGGAATGGTTCATAATGTAATGTAGTGAACCCTTGTTTGGAAGATAGATGGAATGAAATATAATGTATAATAAATGACTATTATACCTCTGATATTAAAATAGTTATTGCAAGAAATTTACGCTATGATTTTAAAACAGAAATCATGTCCAATTAAAAAGTCACGGTTTTTTTATATATTTTCTATTTAAAAATTTTAATAAAATTTTTATTATTTTATTATCAATTATATACAATTTAATATTAATTATATCAAAATATTATTATTAATTATTTAATAAATCTTATTCTATTATATGTGATTTATATTTAAAATTTATTTATTTATATTTTTATTTATATAAAAATCTATACAAACAATTAAAGAAAAATTTTTAATATATTTTCTATTTTTCATTAATAAAAATTTAATTAATTTCATTAATTTTTTATTAATTATATAAAATTTTTATTAATAATATCAAAATATTATTGAGGGTGATAAGCTTGTGAACTATAATAAATGAGTTTGGGGAAAAGGGGGTTAGGATTAGAAGAAATAATTGGTATTAAGAAAAATTATTGAGAGTATATTAGGTAGTATATATTTATTAGTTTACGTTCCATCCTAAACCCCCAAATTGGAAGTTTCTTATTTTCACTATTTAGGATAGAATGGAATGTAACATGAAACCCTCTGCTTCCATCCCATTATGTTCCGTTCCATTATGAAACCCTCAACCAAACGATGGAAGTGTGTTACATTCCATCCTCTTCTATTACTAACTCCTCAACTATACAAGGCCTTAGCCAATCATTTGTTGAGTCTTTTGTGACTTTGCTGAACTTGACATGTCAGCTAAGCTTAAAACGACTGAAAAGATACCATAATATATTATTTTTAATCCCTTTTTTTATATAGAATGACTAAAGGAACGCTTGGTTTATAAGAGGCAATGATAATAGAAATGAAAATAAATATAATGAGGAATGAAAATGGATATAATCACTATAATTATGATGGTTGGTTAAGACAAATGTATGATTACCATTACTATTGATGGGGATTGGTTTGTCAAAAATGTTGAGAAATAAAAATTTGTTAATTTTTTGTTTTACATAAAATTTTAAATATATTCTAATTGATTATAATTAATTTATGCACTCCATTTATAATGACATAATGTTTAAAATCAAGTATATTGCGGTATTTCCTTATATTGAAGAAAAAAAATACCTCAATATTTTCTTGCGTCAACATATTATTAGCCACATAATGTCCTCAAAATAGAGTTTAATCATCCAAAATATTGTACAATTCATCGACATAACCATAATATCCACCATTCTATTGCTACAATAAAATCAAGTAAAATAGTTTAATACAATTTTCATTCTCATTGATGATGCAAATGATATAAAATATCATAGCTATACACAATACCTTAACCAAAAGCCTTCAATTGATTCAAAAAAACCAAGTTAACACTATAAACTTTGTTTGCATCACAACTACAAAATTCCCACTAATACAAAATAACCTAGTTAGATAAGATCAATTATATCATAAGTTCATAATACTTACAAAAGTATTAATATGATCCCTTGCATAATTCATGGACTAGTAGATGGATAGAGGAATCCAAACACAAAAGACCTTTTTAAATGACTTGGCAAAGTAAACAAAACCTGAACTTTTGCAGGATCATTATAGATACAACAGCCTTACTAGCATCCATTTGAGATATTCCAATATTAAGAAGCTTATTGATGAGCTCTTACATCTTCTCATTAGTTTGGGAATCAAATTTAAACTCCTCAATCAAAGAATTTGTAACAACTGCATATTGTGATGCCATTTGCTCGTAAATAGACTCAAACTTAACAGTGAAGTTGTATAACCTTGAGTCAATAGTTTTTTGCAGTGTTGCTGGTTTTTTTTGTGTAAAAATTTTCATTTCTTGGTGAGAGGATTTTTTGCTTTTTTGTTGCATGGGTGCTTGAAGGAATAGCTGGGGATCCTTGTTTATCAGAGACCACAACAGGTTCATCTTCACTATCCGATGAAGAATACATTGTCGTATTCTTTGGGCAGTTAACCTTAGCACTTGCTTCAGCTATATATCCTCAATTTTGAGTCCTGTGGCTTTTTCTTTACCCCACACCATGTCCAATTTGTGCAAATATGGGAATTTAAAGTTCCACATTCCAATTGCATTCTTGTGATTTTATAAAAAAGTTACAGGAAGAACAAGATTAAAAACTTCATAACAAGAAAATGTTATAATTATGAGAAAAGAAACTACTAAAATGAGAGCTCAATCAACTTTTGAGTTAAATGTCCTTACCAAGCATCATTCATCAAACTATTGTTTCTCACAATTGATCTAATGCTTAACATCATCCCACTGATAGCCACTTTGCATACACATTTCAAAAATTAGATTGTACTTGTTTCTTAACTATTTAATCTTAGGGTCAATGTGGGGATTGACATCCTTATCAAAATTAGGAATCTTGCTTAGCAACATCTTATGCACTTCAACCATGTAATTGTTCTTAAATCTCCAATCTACTTTCCATAAAGGATTACAAGCTAGTTCCTGCAAAACGTCGACTAAAACTTCAACCTCATCATCCTTCCAATATTGCTTATTTTTTCCCCTCCCACGGCTAACTATAGCCATTCCTAATAAAAGTACAACAATGTAAGAGTTATCAAGGAAATAACATATAACAAAAAAAAACTTTGCTGAAAAATCTAAATACAATAATTAATCTAATAACTCACTTACACAGAGTCAACCAAATAGAGACATTCATATAGGTGCATTTCAAAAGCAATTGAATAACTCTCAGTTATATATTGCTAATACTAAAAAAACATAGATGTTCAGCATTCAGGTACATTAATAAAATCAAAACATTTCAAAAATCTAATAAGCATATGAAACAAATATATCTTAAATTACTAATCCACATCATTGTCATTGGATTTAGTTGTCCATATATTATATATGTTGGTTGTCTTATTATTTCTTATTGTCAACCACTCATTAGTTGGGCTAATTTGTGTAATGTAATCCATTTCATCATCTTCATCACTCTCATCTTCCTCACTTTCCTCTTCATCTTTAGTGGTTGACTTTTGTGGATCAAAGCTCGTGAACTTGTGAATCAAGCTGTATAGAAGGGAACAAGCCATTATAATGCAAACTTGGGTTTGAATTAAGAAAAATGAAGGGATGCAAGTATCTTCCATCTTCCTTTCAACAAACCAAAGCATCTTTCAATAACATTCCTTACTTTGGAATGTTTCATATTGAAGTATTCTTTTGTCGTCTTTAGTTAATAGCCATCGAATTCTTTGAGGTGATAGCTTTGCCCTCGATATGGAGCAAGAAATCCATTTGCATTGCAATATCCAGAGTCAACCAAGTGATAACAACCTTCATAATTGAACAATAAGTTATGATTGAGCAACATAACCCAAAAAGAAACCAAATTGGATATTATAATAGAAATTTACCTCGAGGGACTCGTAGACCATGAGGCCTTGAGATTGCATCTTGAAGAACACGATCATCGTGTTCAAAGCCTTCCCAACTAGGCAATACATATATGAATTGCATGTTTAGGCAATAAACACCTAAAATATTTGTTGAAATACATCCTTTTTTTATGCGATATCAGGGCCTATCTTCATTAGGAAGTGTAACTTTAATTATTGTCTCATTTAAGGCTCCTAGGCAACTCTACAAATTAAAAAAAAGGTGATTTAGCACATAAAAGTTTTGATATTAATGTTATAGGTTAATTATAATGTTCAATTACCTAAAAACATTTCCATCTCTCATCTTAACAATCATAAGTAATAGGCTCCAACTTCTTGAGCAAAATATGATGCAATCTTATAATTACATGAAGAACTTGATGGAACTTGATGGAATTACCGACTCACTGTTTCTTTAATACAGAGAAAACGTAGGCTAACTGTCCTACTCTTTTTATGGTAAGCTAAAGTGTATATAAACATTACTATAACCTCTTCTATAGATGTGTTCTTAGTTGGTTTTAAACTTTGTACATCTCTTACCATATCACACAATATGCTAAAGGTTGCTCTATCCATACGAAGTTCACTAATGAGGCTTTATCATAATCCATGGTCAATCTTTGTACATCTCTTTCTATCAATCATTTTTTTCTTCCTTTGTTTAAATTTCATGGACCTTATCTTAATGGTACAAACAATAGATAATATAATGGATAGCAAATAAGAAAACCATCATATTATTTTTGTTTGTTGAAGTATCAAAAGTTTCTTTAGTTTATGTTGTCTTTCGCTAGTAGGGAGTAAGCTACGTTGATCTACATTTAAAAAATTCATAAAGTAATTATCCAACATATAGATAGGGCATACTCAAAAGCTAGGTAATATCAATGGAAAAGAGATAAAATAATAAGCAAAGTTAATAGAGAAAGATGATCAAGAAGTTGAAGAAACTCTTTTTACTGTTATTGCCTTAACTGCTTACGTTATCAACTATTTATAGCTATGTCATATGGATTATAATAATAAGTATCTCTTCAAGGTCATTAATTTCATCTTCCAAGAAAAGTGAGATATATCATTGGTGTACTCTTGAAAGTGAAAAGAAGAAGATCAGTTCCTATGCACACTTTAAAGTTAATAGCTAATGTACTTCTAATTCTTAACCTTGATAAAAATATATCAAGTTTTAGTCAATTGATTAATAAAGGATATGAATGAACTTTGCTAATGTTGAATGAGTGATCATTGATATTAAAGAGACTCAAATTGAAGAGAATTTGCATGAAGAGTAAACTTTTTTTTTGTTGATTAGAATGTTAAAAAAAGTCTTTTGAAGAGAATACTTTTATATATGTTACTAACTTGCCTATGTTAATTAACAAATTAGTAATATGATATAAAATAATGGGACATGTTTGTTTTCATGCATTTAAAAATATGAATGACAATGATGTTATGCAAAATCTTTCCAAAGTGATTAAAACTTAAGAAATTTGTCAATCATATCAGTTTACTAAGTAAGCAAGATTGCTTTTACAAACTTCTTGGAGAGTAAAGTAAAGGTTGGAACTACTTCACTCCGATGTATGTTAACCTATGAGTGAGGTTTCACTAAATAAGAGTATATTCTTCTTGATATTTATGTATGACTATAGCAAATATAGTTAGATTGCATTGTTGAAATAAACGTTAAAGTGCTTATTAAATTAAAAAAAGTGAAAGTAAGACTACAAAAAGAAATAAGCCTTTCACTTAAGTAATTAAAGTCTGATAATATTTCATAACATGTCTTCAAGGAGTTTAAAGCTTATTATTCTAGAGAAGAAAATACTCACAAATTGATAACCTTATATACTCGTTAACAAAATGCAGTAATAGAGAAGAATATTATAATCATCGTGAGAGTGACAAAGGAGCATAATGGTTAAAAAGGTAATACCTAAGAAGTTTTTGACTAAAAGAATGAATGCTTTAGTATATTGGCTATATATGTTACCCACCAAAACTCTCGAAGGTAAAACACCATATTTGATAGTTTACTAAATTTTTTCTGCAAAAAATATAAAAATGTTTGAAATTTATGAATGAGTGTACTTAGTAGATGTTACTCTAACTATATTCAATAAGGCAACAACCAAGAAAGGATGGGTTGCATCTATAAAATGGGAAATTTTCATGATAAATAAGAGTGAAACAATAAGAATAATAGTAAAACAACATCAGTCTAAAGATAAAACACAACTTAAAATTGAAAAACACCGCATTGAGTTGTCATATCCTTTTCCTTCCATGTTCAATTATATGGTATAAAGAAAGATTGTTTCTTTATACAGAGATATTTATATTGTGCATAAAATAAGAGCTCCAGAATATAAGAAATGTAAGTGTAAATGAAGAACTTACAGGAACTCGATCTGGGTATTTCTTGATGATCTTGTTAGATTCTTGGAGTCTTTCACCTACATTATAACCACAGACAATGTATAATGTAAACAAATATATGTGATTTCTAACATTGGGTATCTTATTGCTAAAGAAAGTAGCAGAAAGTAATAACAGCAACAAAGTTGGAGATGTAAGACCAAACAAACTTGAAAGATTGTCATGGTAATAAAAGATACATTATATATATAAAGAAGGGTCATTACAGAATATATGAAGAAGGGTGATTACAGAGAAAATCATCAAAGTAGTTCTACGGTGCATCAATAACAAAAGAACATGCCCTAATTATACTCAACCACTAATTAGTTCTAAAACAGTTCATTCAAATGGACTTCAACAGAATTATATATGTACACATATATTCTATTCTAGAACAGTACGTTCAGATGGACACGAATATAATTACAAACATAATATAACAAAATAGTGATAAAGGTTCTGGAACGAATAAAAAACCAACATCATGATGGACTTGAACACAAGTATATCTGCACGTGTGTATCAAAGGATCATAAAACTTATTGAACCAAAGTAGTCAAATGATAACGTAACAGCTTATAGAAATAGCTACTTTTAACTTCCTACAAGGTCAACCATAGGGTACAGTGCTACAACCAAAATGAAACATGCAAAGACTCCACAAATCAAGCATTTATTAATGGAATAATATGCAAAAGGTATAGAAACTAATGGAAAGGAGTCAACTTCCATGGTAAAGTTCCAATCCATATATGAAATAACCAATGCACAAATATAAACTAATCCAGTTATACGGTACATCAATAACAAAAGAAAATGTCTCATACTCAACCACCAATGTCCATCAAACCATCTCTAAAAATGTTAATCAAATGGAAGAAAAGAAGGAAACCTACTATATCCTAAGCTGGAAAGCCTATAGAACCATGATCGCAGTTTTTCGATATGCGTAAGTTTAATATTTAATCTCGATATTCCGTAAGTGCATAAGTCATTTGCGTAGTACCTAAGATGTCAATCCCATAAGGAGGATTAATCTAATCCTAAAATCTAAGGCCCAAACAAAGTGCAATATTAGAAGTGTGATGAAACTAAAACAGGAATATAATTCAACCAAATAATTCAATTCAATAATCAATTACGAGAATATTAACAAAATAGCAGTTGCAGCACCCAATTAAGAATCAACCTAAAGAACTACCAATTGAGAGAAAAGAGAATTTTATCTATCTTAATGCTAACCTAATCGCCTAGAAACTACTGGATTACTAGTTCTAGATAGTCCTAAGATTGATTACTCTCTTTCGAGTTATAACCATTAACCCCAATTTATAAACCCTAATTAGATTATGGGAATTGCAATATCTTAATTAACAATTTATTCAAAACCCTAATTAGATCTGACGTTGTCCAAAAACTATCAAGAACCTATATAAGATCTCTCTTCGTATAATTTACCGATTTGATTTAATTATAGTTCTATCAAATTACCAAATGCTCATTAGCCCAATTTAATAATTTTTCACTTGATTTACCCTCTTACTTTATCATCGGGTTATGTAAGTGCAGAAATTAAATCACAGTAAATCCAATAAAAACATAAACAATCAAATTTCATTAAATCAAAGATAAAATTTCCTGAAGGTGAGTTTAGACATTCTCAACATTCATACAATTCTGTCATCCACGGCTATCCCAATTCTATACAATAACAAAATGAAAAATTAACCGAAAAGAAAATCATAATGGATGATGGAGGCAATAACGTCAGGAAACCTCCTGTTCTAGGAAGTAATTCGCGTAGGCTTCTTCTCCATGTCACTTTTCCTTCTTCTCCTTCTCAATCTCTCAATGAACTCTCTCTAGGGATTCTCAATGGTGGCTGATGCAAAAGCTTCTCATCTTCTTTTTCTTGTTCTTTTTATAATTTTTTGTGTTCTAGGTAGCCCTATAGTTTTTTAGAGGTCCGAAAGGTCCAAAAACTCCCTCGAAACTTGACTTTTCTTAGTATATGTGTGTCTGCTCATCGCAAGCCACAATCATGGACCACATCTGACCCTTCTGTCACCATCGTGGCAATCAAGCCATGATCGTGGGCTGGCTCCTATGCTTTTTTCACGATCATAGCCTATTGTGCCACGATTGTGGGCCGTTGTTTCGGTCTGAGTGTCTCCAAAACTTCTCCATTCTTTGATGTTGACCTTGAAACACTAACAAACACATCAAGGTACCTCAAAAACATAATATTTAAGCTCAAAGACTTGTACTAAGCCATAAAAACACTTAAACACAATTAATTAACAAATACACACAATTCTAATATAAAAATATACTAAACAATTAAGTTAACACTTAAATATATAACAAACTAAGCCCTAAATATGACGCAATTCACACTTATCAACATCCCCACACTTAAATGTTGCTTGTCCTCAAGCAAACAAAAAACAAACAGACAACACACAATGCAGTAATGAGATAATGGCTTAAACTTCATGAAATAAATTTAACTTTAAACACAATCATTCAAGTTATATAAAATCATTAACATGCGAAATCTGCGTCTAAGGGCGTTGAATTAAATATACAAATTAATCTACATCCAAGTGTTAATTTATTTACCCTTTTTAATTGCACACACAAATTAATAATTCTTTGGTCATTCAGACTTTATAACTACTCCTAAGTACGTTTTCATGAAATGTCAAGCTATTACAAGTTTGATAGGTTTTTATTAAAAAGCATTTTATTTATTTATTTTATTTTATTTTATTTTATTATTTAAATAAGGACCTAGTCTTTTACTCGAAGGCAAACACTGGTCATGAATGTCGATCCGATTACTTAACTAAGTCATTTTTATTAAACTGTTTAATTGAAACGTCATTATAGCTTTGTGATGCGTGTCGATCTGGTTACTCAGCTATATCAAGTTCTTAACTGGCTACTAGCTCTATTCATAACCTGAAAGTCAACGAAATAGTTATTTATTTAGCAAACATAATGATTATTATTATTATTATTATTATTATTATTATTATTATTATTATTATTATTATTATTATTATTATTGCCTACCTTGCTGTTTTAGCTACTCATTTCCATGAAAAATACTAGTAAAGCTACTTAAGTCGAAAGGCCTCAAATTATAAATGAATTTGACAATTTAGAGGGTGACAAACTCACACTTCATCCATCAGCTGGGTATCCTGTGAATTCACCAATCATGGCTAACAAGAAAAAC
>JAOTAY010020038.1:0-13634 GCA_025629805.1 Erythroxylum baracoense
CCCCACCGAGGGTGCCTAGGGACTGTGCCAACGAGCTGTTTTTTCCACTGAGGGTGCCTAGCAACTCTCCTAATGGGCTGTTTTCCCATCGAAGGTGAATAACGACTGTTCCAACAGGCTATTTTCCCACAAAAGGTTACTAACGACCATTCCAACAGGTTGTTTTGCCCATATATGGTGCCTAGCGACGGGGCCGACAAGCTTTTTCCACCACCAAAGGTGCCTAGTGACTGCTCCAACATGTTGTTTTTCCCACCGATGGTTCCTAGCGACTGTGCAACGGGCTATTTTGCCCACTGAGGTGCCTTGTGACCATGCCAACGGCCTGTTTTGCCCACCGAGGCTGCCTAGAGACTGTACCAATAGGTTGTTTTCCCCACCGAAGGTGCCTAGCCACCGTTCCAACAGGATGTGTTTGCCCACCGAATGTGCCAACTAGTAATTTTACCCACTGAAAGTGCCTAGTGAGCTTTCAAATGGGCTCTTTTGCTCATCAAATGTGCCTAAAAATGGTGCCAATAGGCTGCATTGTCCACTGCAGGCACATAGCGACTGTGCCAATGGACTGTTTCCCCCACCAAGGGTGCCTAGAGACTGTGCAAACGGGCTGTTTTAGCCATTGAAGGTGCCCAACGGGCTGTTTTCCCCATCGAGGGTACCTAGCAACCGTGCCAATGACCAATTTTCCCCAAAAAAGGTGCCTAACGATGGTGCAAATGGGCTATTTTTCCCACCGAAGGTTCCTAGTGACCATGTCAATGGGCTATTTTACTCACTGAGGGTGCCTAGAGACCTTACCAATGGGTTGTTTTACCCACTCATGGTGTCTAGCGACTATGTCAACCGACTGTTTTGCCACCAAAGTTGCGCTAACGGGCTGTTTTTCCCACCTAAGGTGCCTAGCAACAGTGCAAATGGGCTGTTTTGTCCTTCAAAGATGTCTAACAGGCTACTTTTCCCTCCGAAGGTATGCCAACGGGCTGTTTTGCCCACCGAGGATGCCTAGTGACCTTTTGAATAGGATGTTTTACCCATCGAGGGTGCCTAGCGACTGTGTCAATGGGCTATTTCCCCCCACCGGGGGTGCCTAAGGACCATTTCAACAGGCTGTTTTAAACACTGAAGGTGCCCAACAGACTATTTTTCCCACAGAGGTTGCCTAGCAACCGTCCTAATGGGTTGTTTTGCCCACCGACGGTGATTAACAGTTATTCTAACAGGCTATTTTCTCACAGAAGGTTATTGGCGACCATTCCAACAGGCTATTTTTCCCATCGAAGCTAGTTAGCGATCGTGCCAATGTGTTGTTTTGCCCATATAAAGTGCCTTAAAACTGGGCCAATGGGCTTTTTTACCCACTAAAGGTGTCTAGCGACCGCGCCAACTGGCTGTTTTACCACCGAAGGTTCCTAGCGACCGTGTCAATAGGCTGTCTTGCCCATTGAAGTGCCGAGCGACCATGCTAATAGACTGTTTTGCCTATTGAGGGTGCCTAGAGAAAGTACCAAGGAGCTGTTTTGCCCACAGAAGGTGCCTAGCGTCCTTAAAAACAGGTTATTTTACCCTCCGAAGGTGCTTAACGGGTTGTTTTGCCCATCATTGGTGTCTAGTGATCGTGACAATGGACTGTTTTGCCTCCGAAGGCATGCCAACCGGCTATTTTTCCCACCGAAGGTTCCTAACGACCATTCCAACGGGTTTTTTTCCCATCGTAGGTGGCTAGCGACTGTGCCAATGGGTTGTTTTCCTCATATAAAGTGCCTATCAACTAGGCCAAAGGGCTTTTTTCCCCACCAAAGGAGCCTAGCCACCATGCCAATGGGCTGTTTTTCCCACTGAAGGTTCATAGCGACCGTGCCAATGGGCTGTTTTTCTCACTGAGGTGCCTACTGACTGTGTCAATGGGTTGTTTTGCCCACCAAAGGTGCCTAGAGACCGTATCAACTGGCTATTTTGCCCACTGAAGGTGCCTAGTGTCCCTACCAATGGGCTATTTTACCCTCTGAAGTTGCCCAGCAAGGTGTTTTGCCCACTGACGATGACTAGCAACCATGCCAACGGACTATTTACCCATCGAAGGCGTGCCAACTGGCTTTTTTTCTACCGAAGGTGCCTAGCCATCATGGCAACGGGTTGTTTTGTCTACCAAAGATCCCTAGGGACCATGCCAACAGGTTGTTTTGCCCACCGAGAGTGCCCAGTGACCTTTTCAACAGGTTATTTTGCCCAGCAAAAGTGCCCAACTAGCTGTTTTGCCCAGTAAAGGTGCCTAGTGATCATTTGAACGGGCTATTTTACCCATCAAAATTATGCCGATGGGCTGTTTTTCCTACAAAAGGTGCATATCATCCTTGCCAAAAGGGTTGTTTTATCCACTGATGGTACCCACGAGCTTTTTTTCCACCAAGGGTGCCTATCAGCTGTGCCAACGGGTTATTTTGCCTATCAAAGGTAACTAGCGACCGTCCCAATGAGCTATTTTTCCCACTGAATGTGGCTAACGACTGTGCTAATGGGCTATTTTGCCCATATAAAGTGCCTAGTGATCGGGCCATTGGGCTTTTTTCCCCACCAATAGCGCCTAGCCACTATGCCAGTGGGCTATTTTTCCCACCGAAGGTTCCTAGCGACTATGCCAATGGGCTGTTTTGCCCACTGAGGTTCCTTTTGACCATGTAAATGAGTTGTTTTGCCCACCGAGGGTGCCTAGAGACCATTTCAGCAGGCTGTTTTGCCCATTGAATGTGCTTAGTGTCCCTACCAACGAGCTATTTTACCCATCGAAGGTGCCTAGTCTCCCTACCAATGGACTATTTTCCCACCGAAAGTGTGCCAACGGGCTATTTTTCCTACCAAAGGTGGCTAGCGACCATGTCAACGGACCATTTTTTTACCGAATGTGTCAAGTGACTTTGTCAACGGACTATTTTGCCCATTGAAGTTGTGCCAAAGGGTTGTTTTCCAATAAAAGGTGCCTAGTGTCCTTGCCAAAAGGTTGTTTAGCCCACCAATGGTGCCCGACGGGCTTTTTTTCCACCAATGGTGCCTAGCAACTGTGCCAACGAGCTGTTTTCTCTATCGAAGGTGACTAGTGACTGTTCCAACGGGCTATTTTCCCACTGAAGGTTACTAGCGACCATTCCAACAGACTGTTTTACCCACCGAAGGAGGTTATTAACCGTGCCAACTGGCTGTTTTGCCCACTGTTGGTGCCTCGCACTCATGCCAATGGGCTTTTTTACCCACCAAAGGTGCCGAACAGGCTGTTTTTCTCACCGAGGGTGCCCAAAGGGCTGCTTTTCCCACCGAATGTGCCCAACGGGATGTTTTACCTATCGAAGGTGCCTAGCAATAATGCCAACGGGTTGTTTTGCCCATCGATGGTGCCTAGCAATAGTGCCAACGGACTGTTTTGCCCTCCGAAGCTATACCAACGGGCTATTTTTCCTGCTGAAGGTGCTTAACAACGTGCTAACGGGCAATTTTACACATCAAATGTGCCCAACGGGCTACTTTTCCCACCTAAGGTGCCTAATCACTGTGCCAGTGGGCTGTTTTGCCCATCGAAGGGGCCTAGCGACCATGCCAACAGGTTGTTTTGCCCACATAGGCTACCTAGCAACCATTCCAACGAGCTGTTTTTTCCACCGAAGGTAGCTAGCGACCGTGTCAATGGGCTGTTTTGCCCATATAAGGTGCCTAGCGACTGGGCCAATGGGCTTTTCTCCCCACTGATGGTGCCTAACGACCGTCGCAACGGGTTATTTTTCACACTGAAGATTCCTAGCGACCCTGTCAATAGGTAGTTTTGCCCAATTAGGTGCCTAGCGAACATGCCAATGGGCTGTTTTGCCTACCGAAGGTGCCTAGAGATTGTACTAATTGGTTGTTTTGCCCACCGAAGATGCCAAGCGTCCCTACCAAAGGGCTATTTTACCCTCTGAAGGTGCCCAACGGGTTGTTTTTCCCACCGATGGTTCCTAGCGACCGTGCAACGGGCTATTTTTCCCACTAAAGGTGCTTGGCGCCCGTGCCAATAGGTTGTTTTGCCTACCAAAGGTGGCCAATGGGCTGCTTTTCCTACCGAAAATGCCTAGTCACCGTGCAACTTCCTGTTTTGCCTATTGAAGGTGCCTAGTGACCATGCCAACAGGTTTTTTTGCCCATTGAGGGTGCCTAACGACCTTGTCAATGGGCCGTTTTACCCATCAAAGATGCCCAAATGGCTGTTTTGCCCATCGAAGGTGCTTGGTGACCATTCGAACGAGATATTTTGCCCATCGAAGGTAACCAGCGACTGTGTAGATAGGCTATTTTACCAACCGGGGGTGCCTAGTGACCATGCGAATGGGCTATTTTGCTCATCGAGGGTGCCTAAGGACTGTGCCAACGGGTTGTTTGGCCCACCAAGGATGCATAGTGACTGAGCCAATGGGTTGTTTCCCTTACCGAGGGTGCCTAAAGATCGTGCCAATGGTCTGTTTTTCTCACCGAGGGTGCCTAGCAACTCTCCCATTAGGCTGTTTTGCCCATCGAAGGTGACTAACGACTATTCCCACAAGCTATCTTCCCACATAAGGTTACTAACGACTATTCCAACAGGTTGTTTTGCCTATATATGGTTCCTAACGATGGGGCCAATGGGCTTTTTTCCTAACAAAAGGTGCCTAGTGACCGCTCCAATGGGCTATTTTTCCCACCGATGGTTACTAGTAACCGTTCCAATCGGCTGCTTTGCCCATTGAGATGCCTAGCGACCATGCCAATGGCTTGTTTCGCCCAACGAGGGTGCCTAGAGATCGTACCAACAGGTTGTTTTCCCACCAAAGATGCCTAGCCACCGTTCTAAAAGGATGTGTTTGCCTACCAAAGGTGCCCAACTGGCTACTTTTCCTATCAAAGGTGCCTAGCGAACATGCCAACGGGCTGCTTTACCCACTGATAGTGCTTAGTGACCTTTCAAATGGGTTCATTTGCGCATCGAAGGTTCCTAACAACGGTGCCAATGGGCTGTTTTGCCCACCAAAAGTGCCTGTTTCGTCCACTGAGGATGCTTAGGGACCGTGCCAATGGGCTTTTTTACCCCTAAAGGTGCTCAACGGGTTGTTTTCCCCTTCGAGGATGCCTAGCAACCGAGCCAATGGGCTTTTTTCCCCGGCCAAAGGTACTTAGCGACTGTGCCAATGGACTGTTTTTCCCACCAAAGGTTCATAGCGACCACGTCAACGGGCTATTTTGCCCACTGAGGTGCCTAGCGACCATGTCAACAGGTTGTTTTGCCCACTGAGGGTGCCTAGAGACCTTACCAATGGGCTGTTTTGCCCACCGCAGGTGTCTAGTGTCCATAAAAATGAGTTATTTCAAGACATATCATATAGGATTTCATACTATTTCAATAGACGGTTATAATGGGTTGCCCCCTCGCGTCAATCCCACGAGCCTCTTATCCAATTCAGTTTAGATGTAGTATACCTATCCAGAAGTTTTCGCAACTCCATCATGTATGATGGAATCATCAAAGATTTGACCCTTTCGAACTCTGTTTGTAACTCACTATAGGCTCGGGAACAAATTGGATTATTTTTTATTGAAATAAATCGAAATTGATAAGGAATTGTTTAACCATGCTCGAACATATACTTGTTTTGAGTGCCTATTTATTTTCTATTGGTATCTATGGATTAATCACGAGTCGTAAACATGACTATTGCTTTCCAATTGGCTATTTTTGTATTAATTGTTACTTCCTCAATCTTATTGATTAGTGTACCTATCAACGCCACTATTCTTGAACAACTTGGAGACGGGCCTACTTTTTGCACTATTATGGCTATGAAAATAATGGGAAAATTTGGATTCAATTATCAACTGCGCCTATCGAAAATAGGATTGACTATGAATTCGAGCCACATGTGAAAAGGAAGAAATTCATAGAATGGTAGAGGCAAATAGAACTTTGCACATTTTTGTTAATCCATGAACAGGATCTATATAGACACATAGACTGGCATGCCAACAGGCTGTTTTCTCCACCGAAGGTGCCTAAAGACGATGCAAATGTGCTGTTTTGCCCACCGAAGGTGCCCAAAGGCTGTTTTCCCATCGAAGGCGTGCCAACGGGCTGTTTTGCCCACCAAGGGTGCCTAGTGACCATGCTAATAGGCTGTTTTGCACATCAAAGGTGCCTAGTGACCAAGCCAATGGGTTGTTTTGCACATGAAGGTGCCTAGCGACTGTGCCATAGAGTTGTTTTGCGCAACGAAGGTGCGCAACTGGCTGCTTTTCCTACTAAACGTTCTTAGCGAATATGGCAATAGGGTGTTTTGCCCACCAAAAGTGCCCAGTGACCTTTCGAACGAGCTCTTTTGCCCACTGAAGGTGCCTAACGACTACGTCAATGGGCTGTTTTGCCCACCGAAGGTGCCTAGCGACTGTGCCAATGGGTTGTTTCCCCCTCCGAGGGTGCCTAAGGACAGTGCCAACAGGGTGGTTTAACCATTGATGGTGCCCAACAGGTTGTTTTCCCACAAAATATGCTTAGTAACCGTCCCGATGGACTATTTTGCTCACCAAAGGTAACTGACGACAACTCCAAGGGGCTATTTTCCCACAGAAGGTTACTAGTGATCACTCCAACGGGCTATTTTTCCTACCCAAATTGGCTAGCGACTGTGCCAATAGGCTGTTTTGCCCACATAAGGTGCCTACGATCGTACGAATGGGCTTTTATCCCCTGCAAAGATGCCTAGCGACTTTGCCAACAAGCTATTTTTCCCATCGAAGGTGCCTAGTGATCGTACCATTGGGTTATTTTGCTCACTGAAGGTATGCAAATGAGCTATTTTACCTATTGACAATGCGCGAACGTGTTGTTTTTTCCACCAAATATGCCTAACAACCTCACTAACTAGCAGTTTTACCCACCGAAGGTGACTAACGATCGTTCCAACTGGCTGCTTTGCCTATTGAAGGTGCCCAGCTGGCTGTTTTCCCACCAAAGGTTCCTAACAAATGTGCCAACGAGTTTTTTCCCACTGAGGGTGCCTAGTGACCGTGCCAACAAACTGTTTTACCCACCAAGGGTGCCCAATGGGTTGTTTTGTTGATCGAGGGTGCCTACCAACCGTGTCAATAGGCTGTTTTTTTCATTGAAGATGCCCAACTGATTGTTTTTCCCACAAAAGGTGACTAACAAATGTACCAACGGGCTGATTTGCCTGCTGAAGGTGCTTAGTGACCTTATGAATGGGCTCTTTTGCCTACCCAAGGTGCCTAGATTTTAAACAAACGAACCATTTTGCCCATCGAAGGTGCCTAGCGACCTTATCAATGGGTTGTTTTACCATCCTAAGCTACCTACCAACCTTGCCAACGGGCTGTGTTGCCCACTGTGTTGCTTATTGACCTTGCCAACGGGCCATTTTCCCCACCCGGGGTGGCTACAGACTGATCCAACAGGTTGTTTTTTCCACCGAAGGTGCCTAACGACTGTGCCAACAGGCTACTTTACCAACCGAAGGTGCCCAATGGTTGTTTTGCACATCAATGATGCCTAGTAACCGTGCCAACGAGCTATTTTACACAATGAAGTTGCCTAGAGACCTTGCCAATAGGCTGTTTTGTCAACCAAATGTGCCTAATTAGCTATTTTTCCCACTGAAGGGGCCTAGAGGCTATGCCAATGGGTTGTTTCACCCACCGAAGGTGCCCAACGGGCTATTTTTTGATCAAGTGTGCCTAGCAATCGTGCCAACCCACTGTTTGGCCCATCAAAGTTGCCAACGGGCTGTTTGGCCCATCAAAGGTACCCAACAGGTTGTTTTGCCCACCCAATATATCTAGCGACCATTCCAACAGGTTGTTTTTCCCATTGAAGCTGCTCAACGAGTTTTTTACCCACCGATGGTGCCGAGCAATGGCATCAACGGACTATTTTGCCCGCAAAAGGTGTTCCAACTACCTGCTTTCCCTTCGAAGGTCTCTAGCGACTATGCCAACAGATTGTTTTGCCCACCGATGCCAATAGGTTGTTTTACCCATTAAAGGTGGCTAGCGACCATGCCAACAGGCTATTTTTCCACCAAATGTGTCGAGTGACCATGTTAACGAACTCTTTTGCCCATCAAAGTTGTGTCAATGAGCTGCTTCTCCAAAAAAAGGTGCCTAGCATCCTTGTCAAAGGGTTATTTTACCCACCGATGGTGCCCAACGGGCTTTTTCTCCACCAAAGGTTCCTAGCAATTATGCCAACTGGCTGTTTTGCCTATCAAAGGTGACTAGTGACTGTTCCAACAGGCCATTTTCCCACTGAAGGTGACTGGTGACCATTCCAATAGGCTATTTTACCCACCAAAGGAGGTCATTAACCGTGCCAATTGGCTGTTTTGCCCACTGTATGTGCCTAGCGATCATGCCAAAGGGACTTTTTACCCACCAAAGGTGCCTAACGGGTTGTTTTTCCCACCGAGGGTGCCCAACGGGCTATTTTTCCCACCAAAGGTGCCCAATGGGCTGTTTTACCTATCGCAGGTGCCTAGCGACAATGCCAACGGGTTGTCTTGGCCATTGATGATGCCTAGCAACCGTGCCAACGGATTGTTTTGCACATCGAAGGTGTACCAATGAGCTGTTTTTCCTACCGAAGGTGCTTAACAACGTGTCAACGGGCAATTTTTCACACCGAAAGTGCCCAACGGGCTATTTTTCCCACCTAAGGTGCCTAATCACTATGCCAGTGGGCTGTTTTGCCCACCGAAGGAGCCTAGCGACCATGCCAATGGGTTGTTTTGCCCACATAGGCCACCTAGCGACCGTTCCAATGAGTTATTTTTCCCATCAAAGGCAGATAGAGACCGTGTCAATGGGTTGTTTGGCCATATAAGGTGCCTAGCGACTGAGCCAATGGACTTTTTTCCCCACCAAAGGGGGCTCGGAACCGTGCGAAAGGGCTGTTATTTCTAATGAAGGCCGTTTTACCCACCTAAGGTGCCCAACATGTTGCTTTTCCTATCGAAAGTGCCTAGCCACTATGCCAACGGACTGTTTTTCCTACACATGCCAATAGGTTGTTTTGCCCACCGAGGGCGCCTAATGACCATGGCAATAGGCAGTTTTGCCTATTGAAAATGCCTAACTTGCTATTTTGCCCATAGAAGGTGCCTAGTGACCATTCAAATAGGTTGTTTTGTCCATCGAAGGTACCAAGTGACTATGTCGATGGGCTATTTTGCCCATCGAGGATGCCTAGTGATTAGGCCAATGGGTTGTTCTACCCACCGAGGGTGCCTAGGGACTGTGCCAACAGGCTATTTTACCCACTGAAGGTGCCCAATAAGGTATTTTTCCACCAAGGGTGCCTAGCGGCCGTGCCAGCGAATTGTTTTGCCCATTGACAGTGCCTAGCGACCGCGTTAATGGACTACTTTCCCATTGAAGGTTACTAGCTATCATTCCATCAAGCTATTTTTCCCACCGAAGCTAGCTAGCGACCGTCCAACGGTTTGTTTTACCCATATAAGGTGCCTAGCAACCGAGCCAACGAACCTTTTTCCCCTCCAAAGATGCCTAGCTACAGTGCCAATGAGTTATTTTCCCAGCGAAAGTTCCTAGCGACCATGTCAACGGGCTATTTTGCCCACTAAGGTGCCTAGCGACCATGCCAATAGGCCGTTTTGCTTACCAAAGGTGCCTAGAGACTGCACCAACGGGCTGTTTTGTCCACTGAAGCTACCTAGTGTCCCTGCCAACGGGGTATTTTACGCTATGAGGGTACCCAACGGGTTATTTTACACTACGAAGTTGCCAATAGACTGTTCTACCCACCGATGGTGCATAGCGACCGTGCTAACAAACTGTTTTCCCACTTAAGGAGTGCCAACGGGATATTTTTCCTACCAAAAATACCTAACAACTGTGCCAAAAAGTTGTTTTTCTCATCAAAGGTTCCCAACAGGAAGCTTTCCCCACCGAAAGTGCCTAGCCACCGTGTCAACAGGCCGTTTTACCTACCGAAGGTGCCTAGTGACCATGCCAACGGGTTGTTTTGCCCATCGAGTGTGCCTAGCGAATGTGTCGATGGGCTGTTTTACCCATCAAAGGTGCCCAACTGACTGTTTTGCCAATCGAAGGTGCCTAGTGACCATTCGAATGGGCTATTTTGCCACCGAAGGTACTTTGCGACTGTGCCAGTGGGTTATTTTGTCAATGGAGGGTGCCTAGAGACCATGCCAATGGGCTGTTTTGCCCATCGACTGTGCCTAGTGACTTTCCCAACCGGCTGTTTTGCCCACCGAGGGTGCCTAGGGACTGTGCCAACGGGCCATGTTACCCATAGAAGGTGCCCTACGTGCTATTTTTCCCACCGAGGGTGCCTTGTGACCATGCCAATGAACATTTTTCCCATAGAGGGTGCCTAACAAAAGTGCCAAACGACCATGCCAATGAGTTGTTTTGCCCATTGGAAGTGCCTAGCGACCGTGCCAACAGACTGTTTTTCCCTTGAAAGTGTCTCAACGGGCTTTTTTCCCACTAAAGGTGCCTAGCCATTATTCCAATGGGCTATTTTGCCCACCGTTGGTGCCTAGTGACCATGCTAACGGGTTGTGTTTGCACATCAAGGGTGCCTAACGACAACGCTAAAGGGCTGTTTTGCCCACCGAAAGTGCCCAACTAACTTCTTTCCCCACAAAAGGTGCCTAGCGACTGTGCCTATGGGCTATTTTACCCACCGAAAGTGCCTAGTGACCTCTTGAATGGGCTCATTTGCCCATCGAAGGTGCCTAATGACTGTGCCAATGGGCTGTTTTGCCGACTGACCGTGCCTAGTGACCGTGCCAATAGGCTGTTTCCCCCACCGAGGGTGCCTAAGGACAGTGCCAATGAGCTATTTTAACCACTAAAGGTGCCCAACGGGCTGTTTTTCCCACCGACGGTGTCTAGCAACCATCCCATGGGCTGTTTTTCCCATAGAAGGTTACTAGTGACAATTCCAACAGGCTATTTTTCCCACCAAAGCTAGCTAGCAACCGTGCTAACGGGATGTTTTTCCCATATAAGGTGCCTAGTGACCGAGCCAACAGGCTATTTTTCCCACCGAAGCTTCCTAGCAACCGCATCAATGGGCTGCTTCGCCGATTGAGGTACCTAGTGACCATGCCAATGGGCTGTTTTGGCCACTGAGGGTGCATAAAGATTGTATCAACAGGTTGTTTTGCCCACCAAAGGAACATAGCGTCCCTAAAAATGGGCTATTTTTCCTCCGAAGGTGCCCAACGGGTTGTTTTTCCCATTGATGGTGCCTAACGACTGTGCCAGCGGACTGTTTTCCTACCGAAGGCATGCCAACAGACTGTTTTTCCCACTGAAGGTGCCTAGTAAGCATGCCAACGGGCTGTTTTCCCCACTAAAGGTGCTCAACGAGTTGCTTTACCCACTGAAAGTGCCAAACCACCATGGCAACGGGCTGTTTTGCGAACCGAAGGTGCCTAGTGACTATGCCAACAGGTTGTTTTACCCACTGAGAGTGCCTTGCGACCATGACATTGGCTATTTTACCCATCGAATGTGCCCAACTGGTTGTTTTGCCGACCGAAGGTGCCTATTGACCATTCGAAAGGTCTGTTTTGCCCACTGAAGCTATCTAGAGACCATTCCAACGGGCTGTTTTGCCAACAAAGGGTGCCTAGCGACTGTGCCAATGGGCTATTTTGCCCACCGACGGTGCCTAGGGACTATGCCAACGTGCTACTTCACCCACCGAAGGTGCCCAACTTGTTGTTTTCCCACCAAGAGTGCCTAGCGATCGTGCCAATGAGTTGTTTTACCAACTGACAGTGCCTAGACACCATGCCAATGGATTATTTTCCCATCGAAGGTGTGTCAATGGGCTATTTTTCCCACCGAAGGTGCCTGGCCACCGTTCCAACGGGTTGTTTTGCCCACCCAAGGTGCCTAGTGACCATGCCAATGGGTTGTTTAGCACACCGAGGGTGCCTAACGACTGTGCCAATAGGCTCTTTCGGCCACCAAAGGTGCCTAATCACTATGCCAACGGACTGTTTCAACCACCAAAGGTGCCCAATGGGTTGTTTTGCCTATCGAGGGCGCCTAGTGATCGTATCAACAGGTTGTTTTGCCCATATAAGGTGCCTAGTGACTTGGCCAACAAGTTTTTTTCCCCACCAAAGGTGCGTAGTGACCTTGCTACCAGGCTGTTTTTCCTACCAAAGGTTCTTAGCGATCATCCTAATGGGTTGGTTTGCCCACTGAAATGCTAAGCCACCATGCCAGCGGCCTTTTTTGGCCACCGAAGGTGCCTAGAGACAGTACCAACGGGCTATTTTACCCATCAAAGGTGCCTAACATCCATGCCAACGGGTTATTTTTCCCACCAAAGGTTCCTAGCGACCATGCCAACGGGTTATTTTACTCTCTGAAGGCGCGCAACGGGTTGTTTTGCCCATCGATGGTGCCTAATGACCATGCCATCGGAATGTTTTCCTACCAAAGGCATGTCAATGGGCTATTTTTCCCACCGAAGGTGCCTAGCGACCGTGCCAACGGGCTATTTTGCCAACTGGCTACTTTTCTCACCGAAAGTGCCTAGCCATCGTTCCAAGGGGTTGTTTTGCCTACCAATGGTGCCTAATGACCATACCAACAATTGTTTTGCCCACCGAAAATGCCCAACAGGCTATTTTTCCCATCAAAGGTGCCTAACAAACATGCCAATGAGTTGTTTTGTCCACCAAAGGTGCCTAATGATTGTGCCAACGGACTGTTTGAACCAGCAAAAGTGCCCAACAGGTTGTTTTACCTATTGAGGGAACCTTAGGACTGTACCAACGGCTTGTTTTACCCATCAAGGTTGCCTAGCGATCATGTAAATGGGTTGTTTGCCCACCGAAGGTGCCTAACTGGCTATTTTTCCCAATAAAGGTGCCTAACAAACGTGCCAACGGGCTATTTTGCCCACCAAAGTTGCCTAATGACTGTGACAACGGACTGTTTTACCCACCAAAAGTTCCCAACAGGTTGTTTTGACTATCGAGGGTGACTAGCGACCGTACAATGGGCTGTTTTGCCCGTTGAAGGTGGCCAACTGACTATTTTTCCCACCAAAGGTGCCTAGCGAATGTGCCAATGAGCTTTTTTGCCACCAAGGGTGCTTAGCGACTGGGCCAATGGGCTATTTTGCCCATCGAGGGTGCTTAAGGACCGTGCCAATGGGTTGCCCGTTGAAGGTACGCAACGGGCATTTTTCCCACCAAGGGTGCCTAGCAACCCTACCAAAGGGTTGTTTTCCCCACCAAAGGTGCCTAGTGACCCTACCAAAGGGCTGTTTTTGCCAGCAAATGTGCCTAGCGACTGTGCCAAGGAGTTTTTTTCCACACCAACGGTGCGTAGCGATCATGCCAATGTGCTACTTTTCCCACAGAAGGGGCCTAGTGACCATACCAACTAGTTATTGTGCCCACCAAAGGTGTGAAAACGAGCTATTTTGCCCAAAGATGGTGCTCCAATGTGCTATTTTTTCCACTGAATGTGTCTAGTGACTGCGCCAATGGACTGACATGCCCACCAAAGGTGTACAAATAGGCTTTTTCCACCAAATATGCCTAGTGATTGTGCAAATG
>JAOTAY010020039.1:0-13633 GCA_025629805.1 Erythroxylum baracoense
GTAATAACATAAAACACTTTGTACACAATTGTCCTATTTCAAAAATCCACACATTTTATCATTTCATTAAAATCATGCAAGACATTCATCACACATTTCATACAATACAAGTTTTTAAAACATTGCAATTGCTCAATTTAGTCATATCATATGTGTAGGCTCAAATTTAGTTATCACATTGTATCGAGTGCCTTTTTCACCGTCCCGTATCTATTATAGATACCAGACTCTATCATACTATCCCGTATCCATTGTGGATATCAGGCTCTATCATACAAATTAAGCCATAGGCTCTTACCACAGATGTTTGAGCGTTAAGCTCTTTTTCATTAGCGATTCCAGTCACAACTGACTTTATATTTCATACAATTTTAGAATGAAGTGCATGAAACATATTCAATCATTATGTTAGTCATTCACATTCGCTTTCACTTTCCAATTCACATTCATCATCGGACTTTTATTTCGTCATTCAACATATAATTTGAGAACACATGCACTCAATCACATTCACATTCAAGGAACACTTCCAATACAGTCCGGAATATTAAACTCCTCGGACAATCAATGGTTCGGAATCAGCACACAACATCACATATCAACTCAATTCAAAATTAAACAAACATTCAAGGTGAGACCATCTTAGGTTACTCACAATCGCTCCCTTTTTGCTTATTGCCTTGAAGTTATGGCAATATCTAGAAGTGGTCGCTTTACTTGCTCTTCTATATACCATCAAAGACAATTTCATGTTACCACATTGTTCATGTAACTGAATATGCATTTTTATAAATGTATCATGTAACATGCATGTTCAATGACATATTCTTAGATATACTTCTGTAATAAACCAATGCAAAGATCAATTGTACTCCAAATGTGTCAAAATTCATACACTCATTAACTATTTCAGTTTTTTCTCAAAACCCACTTTTAGGTCAACCTTGCATGATCATTATGACAAGGAACATGGAGTTTTTAGATAATAATTCCTTCTAGAAAATTGTTCCCCTGTGCCTTAAGTTTCTAGTGACTCTAATATCATACAATTTAGTTAATTATTCTATGAGTTATGCTCAAAATACTGTAGACTGAGTACATTTGAAATTTTGGCTAGTGCATGATCATGCACTTGAAGTTGTACAACTCATATATCTCAATGCCAATATCCAAAAATTACAAACATTATACCAATTGAAAGCTAAGAGAATAATATACAACTTTTGTGAAGATACCTTTATCTGATTCGGCCTACATCAATATAGTTTATTCGATAACAATAGGATATGATTTCTATCTTGGGTAGTGTTATAGCCTAAGCCAAGACTCAATTTCATCCTAGATTTTAAAATCCTTAGAGACAGAATTAAAATTATACTTATTCAAGAAATTTGTATAAATATGTCTCTAGTTAATCTGAATTAAGAATCAACACATTTAGAAATCTACAGATAAAGATATAAGCAAAATACCGAAGCATGTTCAATGAAAATATTCCAGCACACTCACTATTTCATCCTAAACTTATCACTGAATTCTCCATCACAACATGATATGAACACTAATCATTTACTTACATGTTTAACTCCAATTCTAGCTTAAAAGATCAAGCCAATCTAGTACTCCAAGCAAGTAGAAACATTACACATTCAAAGTAAAATTTAGACGGATTTCGGCTAGGTTTAGTAAGGCAATTTCAAGCTAATCTTTTACTTAACTTTGTGAGGCCAAAACATGGATTATTTGTGCAACAATTAGGCATAACCATAAGAAAGTTTAGGGGGGGTGAAAGAAGAGAGTTTTGGTGATGTGAGTGAGAGAAAAAAGAATAAGAAATGAGCTGAACCAAGTTTGCTCCTGCTGAATGTTTCACCTAAGGTGTTAGGTGTCATTTAATGAAATGGCCACATGTCTAAAGGCATGTTCAACACTTATCAAGTATAGGTGCTGCCATATGTTATCATTAAAGCTAGGTCACATGCCATTTAAGTACAACAGCCATTTGTCCAGTAATCAATGCCATTTGTCATCAACTTACTAGTCCATTTGTCTCACAATGATTAATGCCAAATGTCACTCAATTATAGGTTTAATCATTCTAATTTTCATGTATCAATTTATCTTATCACTTGGAATTTTCCTAGACCAAATATACATTATAATCCCTTAATTTTCTAGTTATATCAATTAATTCCAAATTTAATACTTGTAATCAATTGCACTAAAATTCAAGGCATAAACTTATTAAAATTCACATAATGAACATTTTAAACTTTTCATACCCCAAAAAATGTTAATGAATGCATGTATAATTATTTTATGAATATTAACACAATTCACATATTTAAATGTGCCATATGATGCATGAAATGCACTTATAACTCCTCAGTATACTCTCATAGACACTATTCTGGGGTCCTAGCCCTTAATATGGAATATTGAGATGTTACAATTTAGAACTGTTAGGTATGAAATGTTGTGAAAATTTTGGATGGTAATTGAAGTTATTGTGTATTATAGGTTATCCGACATAGGCGATCAAATGGAATACTCAGCTTACCTAGGATCGGAAAGAGCCAGTAGAGAGTCGCTTGCGTCTTGACCTGAGGTAATGCCTGAAAGAAAAGAAAGGAATTATGACAAACTGCGAAAGCAAGGGGTTGTACACTTCTATGGAAGTGCAGACCCTGTTGAGGCTGAGAGATGGTTAGAGAGGACAGAGAGAGTCTTTGATCAGATGGATTGTGAGTCGGACGAGAGGTTCGACTATGCAGTATCTTTATTGCAAGGCCCAGCTTACTAATGGTGGAAAACTGTTCCAGGCAGTACCATCAGGCCTTGTAGATTGAGATGGGTGGATTTTCTGAGAAGCTTAAAAGAGAATTATATGCCCAAGATTTATCTGGACAGAAAGATGAAGGAATTTATGGATCTGAAGCACGGTCGGATGTTTGTGATAGAATATGAGATTAAATTCAATGAACTGATGGGTTGCTGAGGACGAAAAGTGCAGGAGATTTAAAGATGGGTTGAATATGGAGATTCGGACAAGGCTAGCTCTTACTAATTTGAGCAGTTTCACTGAGCTCAGAGTAGCCTTGATCCAAATATAGTAATTGTTAAGGGACAGTCAATCTGAGCAGAGATCAGAGTCTAAACAAAAGAGGCCCAATGAATTTTAGGGCAATTCTAAGAGAAGATTCAGTAAGCGTCAGACCCAAGCTTTCAAACCACTGACTTGATCAAGACAGTCGGGGTTCAGACAGAGAGGTAGTTCTGTTCAGTCTGGTAATAACAGAGGTACAGTATCGGGTCAGTTGCCAACTTGTGAGCATTGTGGGAAGAATCACAGTGGTGAATGCTAGAGGGTAACAGGAGCCTGCCTTCAGTGCGGCTCACTTGATCATTAGATTAGGGATTATTTTATAGTTTTTGGAGCACAGTTTGAAAGGAGAGGAACTATAGTGACATAAACTACTGTTCAGTGGAGCCGAGTTAGTGGGTTTGGACAAAGAGGCCGTGGCAGAGGCAAAGTGAGCTCTGGGAGTCCTTCTGTCAGGACTGAGGTGCAGAGTAATTAACCACAGTCCCAAGCCAGAGCCTATGCTATGATGAGACAAGAGGCTCAAGAGTCTCTAGATGTCATTGTAGTGTGTTATTATTATTTATTTTTGAGGTTTTTGCATTACTAGATCCTAGATCTACGCATTCTTTTATCACACCTCATTGGCATCTAAATTGCATTGTGATAGAGTGTTACTGAGATATGGATTGGATGTGAGTACACTGATAGGTAGTACCACCATGATTGGGGAAGTCTGCAAGAGGTGTGTGATTTGAATTGAACAAGCAGAGTTAGAAGTAGACTTGAATATATTACAGTTAAAAGAAATAGATGTTATACTAGGCATGGATTGGCTCACTGCTCATAGCGCCATCATGAATTGTTATACTAAGGAGGTCATTTTAGAATATCCTAATCAACTGAGAGCATTGTTTAGAGATATTAGCCAAGTAGTGCTATCCAGATTGATCTCATTTATGAGTGCTTTTAGGTTAATGCAAGGGAGGTGTGAGGCTTATCTAGCCCACATTATGAATGCTAAAGCTGAGCAAAATATACAGGACATTCATGTGGTTAAGGAATTCTTGGATGTGTTTCCCGCAAAGTTATCTGGCTTACCTCCAGAACGGGAAATAAAGTTTACAATTAACTTAGTTCCAAGTGCTGCTCCTATATGGAGGAATAGAAAACTTGAAATGCCCATACCTACTCCGGAAAGCACTATTTGGTACATCAGCCTCTGCTATCTTTAGCTGATAATACCCAGACCTCAAATCCCATTTAGTGAATACCTGAGCTCCCTATAGTTGATCAAATAAGTCATCAATTCTAGGCAATAGGTACTTGTTCTTTACTGTAACCCGATTCAGTTGCCTATAGTTAATACACAGTCTCAACGTGCCATCTATCTTCTTCAGAAATAGGACTGGAGCTCCCAGGGTGAAACACTGGGTCTAATGAATCCCTTTTCAAGCAATTCCTGCAATTGAGCCTTTAACTCCTTTAGCTCCACAGGTGCCATCCTATATGGAGGTTCCTTTTAGAAACTGAACAATCTAAGGGTAGATTTTGAAAAAATGTGTTTAAATAAGGTAGATCCATTGGTACACTCAATCACCATTCATAATCAAGACATTCCATAACTTTTTCTATCATTTCATTCCTCCACCATTAGGATTCACATGCATAATCATAGATCAAAGGAATTTTTAAGGTTGTAATATGGGAAAAGGTTAAGGTGAGATGTATTTGGATAGTGTAGTGAAAAATCCATCAAAGCTAGTGAAGCAAGAAAAATACTCAATGTGACATCAAGTGAAAAAGCTAATATTCATTCAAAACTAGGTACCATCAACTACAATGAATGCAAAAACTATGTTTCACAACTTAGATTCAAGCTTATATACACAAATCACATGAAGCATAAGGAATTAGAAGGAATCACTCACAAAAATTAATGGTAAACAACACATTGTAACCATAAGGAGTGATCCTTTAAAGTAACATCTACCTCATATGCATCATACTCAAATCGCCCATTCCATATAACTATAAGAGGAAAGACTAATATATAAATGATTTTGCTAAATAATTCCTCCTTTATGATTTTATTTAAAACATTTTTTCTTTTCTTTTCTTTTTCTTTTTCTTCTTTTTTTAACGAAAATTGAAAGAAACTACATCAAAAATGGAATTCATTTATAAGATATACAATGGAATTCCATAAATTATAACCGGCTCGCATATATGCACACACCCACACTTATACTTTTATACATCCACAATCAATAACAACCATAAATCGTCCACCAGATTTAAGGCTTGGGTAAGAAATTTGATTAGGTAAAAGGAATGTAATATGGTTAGCATAAAAAGAAAAGGTAAATAAAGCTTAAAGTGGGTTTAACAAAAGGAAAATCATATCAATAGGTGGGTTATATGGCTAATATAACTTGTTAAAGAAAGAATGTCAATATCATTTTCATGTTAATGCATGTGATAAAAATGTGGTCTTGAGTAGAAAATCAAAGCAAAGTCAGGATGTACATGTCATAAAGGTCACACATGAACAAAAGGCATTGAGACTGATATGGATGTGTTAGTCTATAAAGGCTCAAAATCTCATTATCTTGTGTCTACCACTAGTCACTTGTCTTTTAAAGATAATGTCTATTAACCAATCATAAAAGTAAAACAACTGCTCAAGTTGCCATGAATTTTTCTAATTAATTATACTCTCTAATTATGACTATATAGTCCTAAAAGCAACAGAAAAAGAGAAAATTTTTGTTTATTTGATTCTCTCTTTTCTATAATTTAAAAAATGTTTAAAAAAAACTTAAAAACACACATGATAATCCCCACCCCCATACCTGCAATGCTAAATGTAAGAAATGGAGCATTTAACAAAAATAACAAATGTCAAAATATAAAGGAAAAGAAACAAACTTCCCTTAGGTTGCTCCCAAGTAGTGCCTTTGTTTAGTATCACTGGCTTAGCTCCATGCTTTCATCCTCATGTGCAAAAATGATGGTCTTAATGTGTCTCCACTTCTGCCTTTTCCATTTGAAGTTCTTTAGGATAAGACCTGAGTTGATGATCACTCACATTGAGTGTCTTCCTAATCTTCAAACTCTTAATCTCTACTAAATTCTTACACTCTCGAAATATCTCTTTACCTTTTTCCTTAAAGGTGGAGGATTGGCCTTAACAGCAATTTATGATTCAACATTTACCTTTAAGTTTGATGATATATCCCTTTCTCCTTCGAGCTCCTTCCCAAATTCTTCTTTACTAGAAATCCCTTGAATATCCCTCTCAAGATTCTCATGCTTCTCACCATTTTTCAAGGTTAGCACGTTGATATTTTTTGGATTTATCAAAGGTTAGCATGACAACTTTCTTCACTTTGTGATGATAAGAGGTTAATAGCCATCATCATCTGACCCATTTGACTCTCCAAATTTTGGATGCTCGACTTTGTATCTTGTAAAATTTGCCTTACATCCCATTGGAAATGTAGATTATTAGTGGCAATATACTTAACTAAGTCTTCCAAAGATGTCCCTGAGTTAGAATAAGAGGCTTATAGTCTATGTGAGAATTGTTATGCACCCTGTAGCCTATCTAGGAACTAGTTTTGCTGACTATCCCCTCTATAACTAAGCTTCAAGTGATCTCTCCAACTTGTGTTATAGGATTGGGAATATGAGTTATGGGCAAAATTTCCCCCAACAACATTGACATAATTCATTCGTAGTGTCCTTTCTATTCATAAACACTAACAAACATGAAAAGATCAAGAAATAAATGTAAAATAATTATAAACAAATATATACAAAATACCAATTGAAATAAAAAACTAAAACTAAAACACTTCACTCCTCAGAAAAAGGTGCCAAAATTTTTGATTCGTGTCAAATGCAGTGGCAAGTAAGATTTATAGCAGTGGCAAGTAAGGATCATATCCACAGGGAGTGCACATGAAGCTTTTGTAATGAAAAGAATCAATGTTTAGGATATAGAAGGTTTGGTTGAAATCAACAAACAAAATGAAGTAAAATTGCAACAATGAAAGTAATTTAAATTAATCAGTATAAAAGTGAGAAGATTGATGAAAGAGTTTGAAATCTGGTTCTTGGTTCAATCTCAGCTTACACACAAATAAACATACTTCATCATCTTCTTGATTTTATACCTCTCTTAGAAACTATTAATCGTAGGTTGATAATAAGCTCTATTAGCTCTAGTTCTCCTTTAGGCTATGTTTAATCAAAATAAGTTTTTTAATTAAACCTAGCTATCAAAAATCCTAGAATAAGTTATCTAAATTTATTAGGACATTCGCATTACAAACTATCAAAATAGATTAATCTAGAAAGCAACCACACAAGCTCAGACTATTTAACCTATTTCGTGTTATCCCTAATGATTCATCACTATTAGTTTACCAAAAAAGAATTGAAATTACAACTATTATGTATTGTATTCCATATTATGGCAATGTATTCATACATAAAAATCTATTGAGAATAAGAATATTAATAATTTATACATGAATACCTAAAACATTATGCTAAGAATAATATAAACAATTTAATTAGAGAGAGAGAATCAACAATACAAAATGAAGAGATGTGCAAATGTGTTCTTTGGCTTCGATTTCCACTACAAATTGGAAGAAGGAAGATTGGCCCTCCAAAGATCTCAATAAAGTCTATGTTCTGCCTCCTTTCATATTCCCAAATGATTCATATTATGTGCCACTCAAATGTCTATTTAAAAAAAATTAAGTTTCTAGGAAGATGCATGGTTAGACGCACGACTGTGCCTTAAACCATGCATCACAAAACACCCATTTCGTGATTATACACGGTCGTGTAAGTGGATACATGGCTGTGCATCTTGCAATTCATGTTGAATTCTACATTTTCTTTCATTTTCTTATCCCACCTTCACCCTAGTCCATCTCCTTCTTGTTCCACAAACACAAATGAGTTTAAACATCAAGAGGATGACTCAAGGAATTGCTTTTAACACATTTTAGCTCTTATACTTCCAAATTGTACCTAAAATCAAATATACACCAAAATGAGTATTTTAAGCATTTCATAGCATTAATCACTATATTTTATGGAGTAAATTTATAATCAATTAAGAACATATCAATAGACTCACTTAAAAAGCAACAGTAGAGAGTGATTTGGGCAAAATTAATATGATTAATTATAACACATCTAAAACCTCGTTCATTTTATGGTTAGCAATTAAAACTATATTAAATACCAATGAAAGAATCAATGAGAGCTCTGATTAACTATGTGAACTATGTAAATAGGCTGATGAAAACATCTTGTACTTATTTTTATAAATGTCAATACTCTGTAGAGTTTTAGAAATTGATACAAAAAAGATGCATCATCTTATATTTAATGAAAAGTTCAAAACAACTTTCGGTTGCTCTATATATATTTTATGGAGGGATAATAATGCTTAAAAGTTTGAGAAAATGTCAACAAACAACCTCACTGTCTTTAGAGGGAGCTTCAATTAGATAAAGTAATTTTCTCAACTATAAACTTAGGGAAAATGCCAACATTAGGGTGAATCTTAATTGGAACTTTCTAGAGGAAACCCAAATCTCTGTATTTCCATTTTAAGATATCTAACAGGGGCTCATTCTCAAAATGTGGATTATGTATTAGAAGGGATTGTATAATTTACTTTTGTTCCTTACTTAGCCAAGTTGATGCTTTTACTTGTTGATGGTTTAATTATTGAGCTACTTTTCTTGCTTAGGACCTGGTAGCTTAATCTTTTATGTATTATTAACTCCTTTGTAAGTTTTAATTTAATTTTCATCTTTATTTTTTAAAATTCTTCTTATATCAATTCTAGTTGGTTGGGTTATCGAAGTCTCCAAAATAATTATGTTTCTCTAACTTTTTGTAGTAGTCATGGAACCAGGTCAAATCCTTAGAGAACTAAACACTAGTTCTTAACTTCAAGTAATACAATTAAAAGGGGGGTTTGTGATTAACTGATAAAATAAAATTAATAAGAAATCAAATTAAATCAACTGAATATAAAATGAGAAAGTCACAATTATCAAACTCTGATTCAAGAAAAAGATCTCATCTAATTATAACATTGATTATTGGTTTAAAAAGAATATTTTCAAAATTCAAGCAGTTAGTCAAAAACATATTAGGATAGTCATAATAAGTCTCATATTTTCCTAAATTAATTAGTTCAAACCTAACATCCAAACCAAAACTTATTATTCATTAACTGGGTGTGATAGTATTTGATATCAAATAAATGATAGCAATATGTTTAATGAAAAAGACTAACCTAAATTAAATAATCGAGATAGCTGCAATCATTCAACTTAGTTTTCTTATTTATCATAAGTTAAATATGTAATTTCATAAATAGCATATTTGCTACTTCTATCAATCCTTTATGAAAATTATAGATCATTGAATTGATAGATAGAGATAGAATAATAAATATTAAATTAAATTGTCAGATTAATCAATATTAATCATTCATTAAATATGAGAACTCAAAACAAGAAATACTTGAATTAAAACATAAATAAAAGGTTTAGATTACAAAACCTCACAAAGTTACAACTAAAACATTGAATCCCCTTGAATAAGAACAATTGAGTTTAGTCACGTATAACTTTTGCTCTAATAACATAAATAGCAGAAAGACAAAGAATTGAGAGAGAAAAGTAAGAAAAGAACTCTTCATTCTGTTGTGAGGAACGTCCCTTGTGTAGGGTTTTCCTGATATAATCCTAATCTAATTCTACCTTGAAAAGATGCCTATCTAAAACAAATCCAAATTCAAAATCCTATATGATAGGGATAGAAAGAATTTTCCTAATTAAACTCTAACTCTTCAAGTGATCAGCCCTATCTATTGCAACAATCTCTGTACTTCATCCACAACTCATGATTATCATCAATAGAGTCCTAATTTGATGCAATCTCCACTTTTCATCTCCTAAAATAAAATAAAATAAAATATTAATTTTCCTTTATAAGCTTTAAAATAAATCCAAAATAAAGGAGATAATATCAAATAATTTATCAAGATGAGTTATTATCAAATTTCTCCACACTAGACTTTTACTTGTCCTTAAGCATACATCAATTCAATACATTAATCATCTTCATAACATCTCATCTCCTTTCATGTTATCTAGAAATATCCAAAAGTTAATTCACATTGAAGGGTTAAGATAAATAACAATCAAGAGAATGAGCACTCATAGGACACATTGTTAAAACATAACATCCCCTCAATTCTATCAAAATCAAATGAACAAGACTTAACACCCTTATAAGGATTTCAATCTATATGCTCAAAGTTTTTAGGGTTCATTAGCGAGTTATTTCCTTAAGCTTGCTGAAAAATCATATTTCCACCACTAACTAAAAATGAACATAAAGCATAAATCAAAGGGACTTAATAAGGGTTGTAACGTGGTTTAGGTAAGGTATGACAAAAAGAAGCTTTTTGGCTAAATAAATTAAAGGAAATCATACAAACTTATCCATACATATGTCAACTTAAGTCATTCCAAAATTCACTTTATTCAAATAGCATCTCTTTCAATCATCCTTTTTTTCTTTTCATCTTTTTCTTTTGTCTTTTTTTGTTTTTAACCAAAAATATCAAATAGGAGATTTTATTTTTTTAAATAATACTCCCCCATTCTATCAAAACAATGCAACTTTAATTATCTAATTTAATTTTCATGGAAATAGTCACGATCCTATGTAAATAAGCTGATGCAATTCCTTTAATTTAGGCGTTCAAAATCATTAAGGATATCAATAACAAAAAGGATAAATTTGGCTTGTAACAAGGTTATTATGTATGAAAAGAAAGGGTAAGGCTCAAATTGGTTTTCTAGGGTTAAAAAGTAAGGTACGTTTGTTTAGGTCAAAAATGGTGATCCTAAATGCCCTCATCATCTTTATACACAAATTCATAAGAAATGTGGTCTTAACACGTGTTCAAAAGCAAGTTCTAGCATAAATAAGAGATATTTGATAACACACAACAAAAAGATATGCGTAAGCACAAATGTGATAAATGCTCTTAGGCTCAAAGCTCACTTAGGTGTCAAAAAATGCATCAAGTCTTGCACACTTTCACTTAACAAAACCAATGAGATACTTGAAATAATTTAATGAAATGCACTAATCATGCTTGTCTCTCTCAACCATTAGATCTTTGACAAAAAATGTATCCTAACTTAAGAATTATTCATAAACAAAAATCATAAAATTATGAAGCTATCATGAGGAATAATTAATATATAAATCATAATATTCATGAGTTCAAGCACAAATCACAACATTCATCATAATATAAACGCTCGCTCCCCTACACCTAAATCATACATTGTCCCCAATGTATACATAAGATAGTCATATAAAAAATAATCAACAAAAATAAAGCATAGAATAAAGTACTCCCCTGAATTGTGAGCATCTGAACGTTATCCACATATGCTTCTTTGTGGTACTGGTTGTAGAGCTGCAAAAAATTGATGGTGTGCAGTGGCATTAATTAGAGATTTTTTATTTGTACTGTCCTAGTGTTAGCTTTAGAACGCCCCATTACTTAAACAAGATAAACAAAAACTACTTTGAAAAATATTTAAAGCAACTTAATAATAATTAAAATTGAATTGAAAAGAAAACAAAAGTATTGAATAAAAAACCAAATAAAAACACTAGTGGAAGTGTGAAGGTAGCTTGGGTTGTTCGTCAGTTTATGGATTGCGTGGGGTGGATTTCTATTTACGTTGTGGGTGTGGATGTATTTGGTGTGGCTAGTATTGCTATTGATACTATTGTGTGGTGAAGATGTTATTATGTAAAGGGTTGCTAGTGTCTGATGAAACATTGGAGGCTAGTGTGCTGCATGAGATGGAGCGCTGCTTAGTGTTTTTGAAGATTGGGTGGAGTATAGCTTTGTTAAGCTTCTGGCTAGGTGTGAGTGGTGTTGTTTTTACGAGTTGTTTGCATTGATGTGGAGTGGTGATGAGGTGTCATCTTTGTGGAGATGTTGTCGTTGATGGTGCATTGTTATGTAAGGGTAGAATGTTAAGTATCGTTCCGTACTGGCCGGACGGTACCGTACTAGCCCAAAAATAAAATAGTACGGGGACGATAGGTACAAGCATGCCCAGTACCAGCTGGTACTAACAATACCGGATGGTACCAGGCCGGTATCGTAAATCTTCAATTTCTGAGGACTGATATGCAAATTGCAAAATTTAAACCCGAAAACTACCCCCCGACACATCTTCTGTTCTCTCTACCCTTCATTTTTGCCTTTTCTCTAGCAAGTTAGAACCTTGCTCCTCCATCGATTCTCCTCTCTCTGTCGCTCTCGTTGTCCTCTCCTCCACTCCCGACGGTTCGTCGTTTACCGTACGACATTTGCCAACTCTTGCTATCGCCACCTCATTAGCTCATTCGTAGGTCACAGGTTGCCACCTATCTAGCTCCGCCAGTCGCCAGTCGCCAGTCGCCAGTCGCAACCTCGCTAGCTCCTCCTGTCACCACCTCGCTAGTCGCCAGCTCCGTCTATCACCACCTCGCCAGCTTCACTTGTTGCAAGTTGCCGCCTCTGACGACCACCACCAACAAGGCGCAACATCTGACAGATTTGGGAATAATACCCAAATCTGGACCCGACCCTTCACCGAATATATTTCTCAATTTTTGTTAGAATGTTTGTGTTAATTGTTTGTGACTTTGTGTTATGACTATGAGGAATGAAATTATGAAGAATTTCTAGTAAGTTGTTTATGTTAGAGATAGATTTGAAGTTGGTAAATGGTAAATTGTTTATGTTGGAGACGGATTTGAAGTTGTTTGTGAAATTTGTGATTGGTTAGTTTATGGTTTTGGTAATGAAAGCATGAAATTTGTGGTTGGTTTGGTTAGTTGGTGGTTGGTTGGTATTTGGTAAATAGGAGAGCCGGATGTTTGGTTCATGAAACTTGTGGTTGGTTAATTTGTTTGGTTCATAAAATTTAGAAGTCTTATATTGCAATGAATTATGCTTAATGATTTCTTGGTTGGTTTGGTTCACATTGAATTTGATTGTTACAAACAAATTTTGTTAACTAAATTTGAAAATAAAAATAGAATTAAAAATAAAAAAAAAATTAAGAAGATCCATTCTTACTTTGCTAAATGACATCATATTCATAAGAGATTCATTCATGTTATGCTAAATGACATCTAGTTGTAAGTGCAATTACATTACCATTACTTGAAGAAAAGATAATTTGTCTAAGCATACACAAAAAAAGAACCTAAATTGAAAAAGCTCAAATGGCATCATATTCATATAGAAGAAAGACAACAATTAAAATTAACTATTTTAGATATATCTAAAGTTTGATTTATTAAAATTTAGATTAAATTGATGTTTTATTATTTGTTTAAAAAGTCATAATTAATTGCAATGTTTAAGGTGTATACTAGTTTTTAAATTTCAATTTAATTCTAATAATCTTATCCAAA
>JAOTAY010020040.1:0-13632 GCA_025629805.1 Erythroxylum baracoense
TCATCTTGATTTGATGATTTGTGCTACTTACATTTATCTGCGCACTTAACAAACTCATCAAAACAGTTCACACACTTTTTATTATTATTATTTGACTTTCATCAAAATCAATAGAAGAAGTGAAGTCTTCTTGACTTAACATTTTTGATTTTTTTCTAGTTTATACTTAAGTGGTGGAGATGTGATTTTATTACAAGCCTATGGTAAGAATTCTACTATGCATTGATTGAGAGTTTTGATACTTTTCACCCTAAACACTTGAGTGCATTGAGTAACATCTTAGTAAAGGTGTAAAGACACATACGTTTGATTTCAATGAGATTGTGATGTGATTACTATTAATATTGCTTAGGGAGTTAATTTTAGGATAACTTAATTTTAATTGTATGTTAATTTGATTCAGTATAATATTATGATGTATAGTATAAATGGACATATTGAGATTGATGATGGATTGATGTTGTAGATTTATAATTTTGATTATGGTTTGCTTGAGGACAAGTAAAAACTTAAGCATGGGAATGGTTGATAGATGTATAATTGATCATATTTATACCTTATATTTGATGCATTTTTGCTTGATATTTTATACTTTTAGCGTATACTTGGTACTTAATGCCTTCTAAGTGTGTATACAGAGTATAATTGCCTTCACGGACTTAAAGGAGAAGAATTCGAAAACATGACATAAAACGAAGATTCAACTCATAGAAGGGATACACGGTAGTGCATTAGGTTATGCACGTCTCCCAGGCCGTGCAATTTTGCCATTTTCAGAGAATTTGATGATACATAGCTTGATGCACGATTGTGCATTAGCCAAAAACCTACAATTCAATATATAAAGATGCGAATAGAGACTTTAAGGGAGAGTAGATGAAGGGAGGTGATTCCAGACATGGAGATCATTCTCAAGGGGTGATTTTGATTTATAAAATGGAAAACATGAAGAAATCATCGAAAGATCCATCTGAATACAAGATCAAACCTTTACATTGTAAAAATATTCAATAAAAGACAATAAGGGAGATTTAGAATTATAAACGCGTTGTTTCAATTCATTTTTCTTTTAGTTTATGCTTTATTTCATGTTTGATAATGTGTAACTAGACGTCTTTTTAGTGTTTAGGTTAGATGAACTCTATGTTGATACTTTAATATGTTTTTATTCTTTCATTAATGCAATTGGTTTGATTGTTATATTGTGATCAGATTATGTGTTTATATATGTTCTAATATAACCGGGAATATTAGATCATAATATGATTTCATACGTAGAGATTGAGAAATCGTAGGTTTGAATAGATCTACCTTAAGCAGAAGGAGTTAATTGTAACCCTAGAGATAGGATGACATAAATCTTCCAGATTAGTGTCAAACCTTATAGAGGGACTCATAAATCCATAACACAATCCTATAAACTTTAACCTGAGTAATTCAGTTGGAAACCTTAGGATTAGTTGTTAGTAGACTGAAGGTCAGCTGTTAGCATACCATAAGAGTCTCCACTATCTAATAAATCAATAAAACAATTGCATAATAAAAGATCAATTTATTAAAGGTTTTGGGGGATTCGAAACCTAAATACTAATTTTTTGATATCGATAATTTTCTTAGTGCTTCCTTAATTCTCTGTTCAATATCGTTACCCATTTATTTTACTTGCTTTAGTTTTATTTTCTTTTATTAAAAATACAAAACCAATCTGTAGGTTAGAAAATAGGAAAAAGGTAATTACTAGTAATCTCTTTATTCATAAGATCGGCCCGTACTTATCGGTATTAACTACAGCTACAATGTGCACTTGTGATTATTACAATATTGACGAACTTACAAAATAATTCAATCACTAATCATTCTCATACAACTTTGAAATTTTAAAACAAATTGTCTTGTATGAAATATGGCTATGTTAAAGTACACGGGGTAAGTGCATCCTATAACTTTATCAAAACTACTCCAAATCGCCTCAAACTTTTCCAAATTCATTCTTTTTTCTCTAAATAAGTGAATTGCGATCTAAGAAACAAAATTAGAATGAATTAAGTAACAAAAACAATAAAATCATTTAAATACATAAGCAAAATGCACTAAATATAAACCTAAAACTATGAACAATTAATCACTTGTCAAACTTACACTTAAGCCTTTACTAATCCTCAAGCAAATCAATTTCATTACTCTCAAATGAATAAGCAACAACTCTAAGAATGCATTAAACACATCAAAGATATCAATGAAGATTCTCCATTACTCATTCAATTACAAAGATCATTAATTTCTTAAGCAATTAGTTAATTATATCAAATTATTAATCAGTCCAATTCACTTTACAGTTGTTCAAATTTCAAATCAATCCTCACCATTCCACTTTATGCATAAAGTGAAAATACATTATAAAAATAATAAAACATTTAAACATTTTTATACCCCTTAAAAAAACAAAACACTAAATTTAAACAACATAAAGCAAGTAGAAGCCTCTTTTAGAAGTTACCTAGCCTTTTGATGCAGGAGTAAACACTTTGTCATAAATACCCTTATTACTCAGTTAGGTCGCTATCTTAAATGACTCCTAACACCACTCTCCTTTTTATTAGTATAAAGCCAATGAATTGAAATTATTTATACTTGATTATTCATATACTACTATTTCTTTGTTTCTTTTTTCCTTTTTCTTCCTTTTTTTATGTGTAAGGTAATGAAAATGATAAAAGAGAATTCACATTTAACTCAATGCATATACAAATTATACACAAAGCATCATAATGCATATCAAATATCCATTCTCAAAATTAATAAACTAAATAGAAACCAACTTAATCATTAAAACTTATAACTATTTGCCTAAACAAATCAAATCACAATCACAACCAAATTCATAATGAATTATCTTGATCAAGATCCTTTCAAAAAATTTCCTAAATTATTTACTATTAAGATAGTTATAATAAAATTGAAAAGCTTTACTACTAATTCCCTCCCCCACACTTAAGTTTTACATTGTCCTCAATGTATTAAACATGCAAGAACAATGAAAAATATGAAAAATAATGGGAGGAGGTGAGGGTAATTATTATTCCCTTTATATAAAAGATTTGTTTAGCTTTGTCTAATGTCATTAACATCCATCTAATGTCAGTGAAATCTTCTTTGTTCTAATGCAAAAGTGTGATGTTGCCTTCATAGCCTACATAACTCCATTAAATCTTAACTAAAGTTTTTAAAAAAGTTAGAACTATAAGTCTAAAACTATGATTGCAAACTAAACTACTAATAAAAATCCTATAATTTACTCAATTAAAACAAAAATAACTACTTGTTAGGTTGCTTTTAACCAATGTTTCTTTATGAGTCTTTTAGCTAAATTTCTTAGTAAGCACTTCACTTAACCTAGATATATAATTAGTGGCTTGCTTTCACCTGTTTACCCAAATAGTGGTTCATTAGCCTACAAATAGGCCATATGTTGTAATATAATAAAGATATATTAAGTCAAATTAATATGAACAAGTAAATTCGCTAATGCCTTTTTAATAATAAACTACCAATACAACAAGGAATAATAAAACTCCCTAGATCATTGATTGACTCAAAGAATTTGTTCTATAGGAAGTAGGAGCTCTCTATACTTCAGATGACTATCGATAATTCCTCGATGGCCTCCTTATTTGGCTCCTCCTCTTCATCTTCCTCTTCCTTCTTTTCTTGAATAGTAGCTTCCTCCTTTTCTTCAACCTTTAGCTCCTCTTCACTCCTCAAAGTTGTTATATTCACTTATTCACTCAAATTTGGCTCATTGTATCTAGATAAAACACTTGGCTTCTCTTTAGAAACAAGCTCAATGAGTTTTCCAATTAGAAATCCTATATTATGGAAGGAGGCAAATCCTCATTTATTACTGTTATTGCAAAAATTCATGTAAAACTTGATCATTCCATGCAAAGTTGGGATAGTTGCTCAGATTATGTGTATTCTTATATGGGATGTTTTGAGGACAGTTCCCTATGTAAATTAGTTGCTTGCACTTGTAATTTGGTGCGTATAATTCATAACTGGGGTGGCCAACACTATTATTGTTGCAATATATCTTAGATAGGATTTAAGCTTTGAAATATGTGTTACCATACCTCTCATTACAAGCTTTTGATGCTACCATAAGAGATGACATATTGTAATCCTAAAAGAATATTGTCATCTCCATCTTTTCATTATGTTTGGTAGTTAAAGTAATATATACGCAAATATTAAAAATAAGCCATAAACATAAGAGCAAGAAAGAGAGCTCTATGAAAAATAAATAAGCACAAAAAGAAAATAAATGCAAAAGGAAAATAGTGGCTAGATTAATGGAAATTAAGTGTTCCCAATATCTTAATCCCTAATAATGACATAAAAATCTTGTTTGTATTCTTCTGATCTCTTTCCGTATAGATCTTTCTAAGCAAGTGCACCTATCACTTCTATAATATAGGTTATTGAGTACCAAGTTTCTGTCCTATAGAATATGAGTAGTAGTAGTAACTCTTTTCCTATTATCTAACCAGACAAATTAAGGTGATGATGATAGATCAATTTCAAAAATAAAATAATAAAATAAGAACAAATTAACACAATTGATTAACTAGAATGATGATTAAGCTAAGAACCAATCAATGAAGATAACGATACCTAGATTTTGAATCCCTTATGACTTCTCATGTAATAAAGAATTCACACATCAATTTAATTTAAAGTTCATTAAACAGTGAAATTTTCTCAATTATACTAATATCTTTCTCAGGATTATTAACAAATAATCTTAGGTTAATCAAAATCTCTTTCTAATTTAAACCCCTAAAATTTAAATTAATCAATTTCTAAATTTTGCTTTTAGTTTCGACCCTAGTCTAAGATTATTAACCACTAATCCTAGGGTAATTAATCAAAATATTTTTCTAATTTAAACCCTTAGAATTGCAATTAATCAATTTGTGAATTTTCCTATTAAGTTTGACCCTAATCTAGAAGATTTATGTCATCCTATTTCTAAGTTTGTATGTAACTCTTTTTATTTATGCTTGATTGATTCATACAAAGGATTTTCAATATCAATTATATGAAATCAAACATGAATTAATATACAAACAATATTAATTTAAGAATAATAATGAACATATAATTGAATGTCAATGAAACTAAAGAATAAACTAAAATGAAATGAAATCATTACAAGGTCCATCTCAGGGTTCATCTTATCTGGATACCATAAAGGGTTTAGTTCCTAATCATATAAAACATATCATTAAAAATAAAGGGGAAAATAGAAAATGAAAGGAAACATAAAGAAATCCTTTTAATCTTCAAGAAATTTACTTTAGATTGATGAAAATTCACTCTAAAAGGATCTTCTTGCTTGTTCTTCATACTTTTTGCCAGTCTAGGTCATCCAATTATGCCTCTCGAGCTTCCTTCATACTTTTCCTTTTAGTATTAACTTTTATTATTCAAAAAATAGGTTTCTAGGTGGTACATAAGCAAGTACACAAGTGTGAAATTGGCTAGGTACTTGAAAATTATAAGATCCTCGAATCCAAAGAAAACACGAGCTCATAATATGAACATAGGCAAGTACATAAGTGTGTTCTTCTTAAACACGAGCATGTTCATGCCTATGTAACTCTCTAGAACTTTAAAATAACTTCTTATGTGAAACATGGCCATATTGTAAAGTATAAGGGCGTGAACTTGCCTATGTACTTTTTCTGTAGTTTCACAACTTCATCAAAATAGCTCCAAATTGCCCCAAACTTGTTCGTATTCATTTTTTTTCTCTATATAAGTGAATTATAACAAAATATGATTGAATTAAGTGTTAGAAAAAATAAAAACACTTAAATTGTTCATTTTAAATAAGTGTCATCTTCCCTTTTATAAGAGAACACTATAACTCTGTACAAACAACCATATGGATCAATATAAATCATACCAATACTCAATATATGTAACATCAGCCTAATTTATAGAAAATATCATCAATAATTAAACTATATACACTTTACAATCATAATACCATCTTTAAGTACAAACCATACTCTTGTTCAATGCGAACTATACTAGTACTCTATTTATTTAATACTACGTACACATGCAAAAAATACTTTTATTCATTACAGGTAAATAAGATATAAACTCTTAAATGGGAATATATTGAGTGGAAGAAAAGAATATCATGGTTTAATATAAACCACACCAATGCTTAATATATTTAATAATACCACTGCAAACCACCACACATCTTAAATAAGTAATGGCTTTAGTGAAATGTGGAAATATGGTATAAACTATACCCCCACCTTAATATAAACTATTCTAGTACTTTATCTATTTAATACTAAATCTACATACAAAAAATACCATCATTTATTCTAGATAAGGAAGATGTACACTTTTAAATGGGAATGTATTAACTGAGTAAAAGGATACTGTACCGAAATACAATCAATACTAGTACTCAGTAAATTCAATACCATAACTACAAACAAAAGGTACTAGGACACATTTAAAATAAGTAACAATTTAGTGAAAAATGGGAATATCATAGTAGCTTATCTCAATACAAACTATAATAGTACTCTATTTATTCCATATGATGTCTATGTATAAAAGTACCATCATTTATTACAGATAAGAAAAACTTACTCTCTAAGATGGGAATAAAATGAATGAGTGGACAAAATATCATGCCTTAATACAAAAAATATTAGTAGTTAGTCCATTTAATACTAATGTTATTAACAAAAATCAATATCACACGTTTAAAATAAGTAATAGCCTTAGTGAAAAATGTGAATATCATCTATGAGTAGAAATCATATCTATCCTTAACATAAACTATACTAGTATTTATTCTACTCAATACCATATTTACATGGAAAAATGTCATCATTTATTATAGATAAGTCATACCTACACTTTTAAATAGGACTATAATTAGAAAATGCAACACAATTTGATACACGTTGATGTAGTAAAATTTTTAAAAGGCGTTGTCTAATATAGTCAGATACACTCTTATATGGTCAACCTCGTAACAAATTGTGTCCAATAAATTGTTTGGTGAACAAAATTAAATACATGATCATATGGTCAAGTGTGCTTTTATTGGAAATTTTGATGAGAAATATTAAAATACATAGTTTGGTACTTGATTGCATAACATTGTGTTTGTTAAAATTTAGTCTAACACATTTTAATGCACAACCATGCATTTAATTGTATTCTTATTAAAAACTTGAATTAAAAAAAGTGCACTAAAGTATTTCATTAACATATTAATTACATGGTATTAACAACTCTATTATGTGGTCAATCATGTTCTTGTTTAAAATTTGGTAAGGACTCATTCATAGGTCATGTTATGATATCAAATTTTTATGATAATACATGGTATTTTTTAATGCTGGGAATTTTACTTGGAAAGGAGAGGGGAGTTTATGATAATTGCCTTTAAATTATGTTTATGAAAGGAGTACAAGGGAAGATTTACTAATAGTTATTAGATTTATTGAGCCTTACTAAAAGATATGTCATGTTTTTTTAACCATCTATTGTCATTTGGAATTCTGGCAATTTTAATTTGTCTATATTGAATTAATAATCTTAGTCCTTATCTCATGAAAAACTATTATCTTATTGCTTATCCTAGCTAATGTAAAATACTTGAGTAAGGAAAAAACTCATCAATCCCTCTAAAGATCTTTTAACTATTACTTCAATTATTTTTATATCTATCTAATATGTACAATACATAAGACTTAACCTATATCATTCTTTATGTTCTTCTCTTAAGCCTTTTCCACTCATTTTAAATAAAAACTCATAATTTCACTAGCTTATAGTATCGAGCAAAAGTTAAATAGGAAAATATTGAGATAATGAAGAAATGAATTTGTGTAGGGTAAATTCTTGAACAAAAGTTTGAATATAATAAGGAATATATGCAACCAAAGTTTGTTTCTTCATAACTCAATAATTTTGTCTATGTACGATTTCTAATTTAAAGATTAATATTATGATACATGAATATATTTACATAGAAGTGAGTGAATGGTAACCAGAGAAATATTGAAGATTGTGAAAAAAAGGATTAAGATTATGAAAAATAGGGTCTTTGGTTGTATAAATTTCTAATCAAAACTATGATTATAATAAGAAATATATCAATTGAAATTCCTTTCTCCACATTTTAATATTTCTATCTATCTAAGGTGTCCTCTCTAAAATAAAGAAATATTGGGATAACATAGAAGGAGCTCTGGTGGTGTAAAACTTTTATCAAAGTTCTAATGCAGGAAAATGAATATACACCCATAAAGGTTCCTTATATTATTAATCAATATTTTAGGATGTCCATAAATAATCCTTAATCAAAATAGATGTTTAGAGAGAGAGAGAGAGACTCTCCCTTCTCTCTAAGATAGGGAAAGCTTTACTGGTATAATTCAGTTATGTTCTCTTTAGTCTCTCTTATCTTGTCGTGTTCCTTTGCTCAACTACTTCATTATCTAGTATGTTTATTAGTCTATTTGTGAGCTTTTGGATTCACTTTTCTACTGTCAAGAGAAGTTTCTTACCTTAAAGGTTTTTTTGGTTTTTCATTAAACTTTTTGTCCTACTACCTCACATCTTATCATTTAATGAACAAATTTTTAAACACGTTTATTGCCACTATCTAATTTTTTTCTTAACTTATGGCTGCCAGCTCTTTCAGATTTAGTAAAGGAACTTTTAATGTTATTATATGCCCACCCTTACCATTTGACCTCATAATCTTTGGCTCTATTCATTGCTTAAGACGCCTATTTTTGCTTCTCCTATTGTTATTCCTAACTCTCAACATATAGAAACATTAGTATCCCAAACCATAGAACCTTCAAAATCTCCTATTATGAATCCTCAACTTAACTAGAAAAAGGTGGTAAGAGAGAGCTCTAATGCACTCTGGAATATTTTCCCTTTATAATTTAGATGGTTGCACCATTTTTGCCCTTGAAATTGGAGTTTTGAAAGAAAGAGCTAAAAGCTAGACACCAACACCGATAAGCTTTTTCTTAGGTAAATTTCCCCCATTCCCTTCAATTAATAATTATACCATTAAGAAAAATAAGGGGAGAGGTTGTGTGAAGAATTGTTATCCTCTTTAAGTTCTCAAATTGATTCTAGAGCTAAAGAAACTTTGGAAGCAAACCCTTCACATCTCCAAAATTCTCGTTTGTTTTTACAACCTTGAAGTTCCAGTATTTTCTTATTTTATGTCAAGTATGAGAATGTACCTATATAGATTAGCATCCATAATGTTGCATTCAAGTAATGGTTAATAAAAGGCTTTAGTTTATTAATAAATTACATAAGTAAAACCATATGCATAAATGAAATTACTACTTTAAGAAAAAAGAATTAGGTATGCCATATTCTGGGTAAGTGTTGAGATGGATAAGGATTTTCTTGATTGCATTCCTTTTATGAGACTAAGGGAAGGTGAAACCTTATTTGAAGATTCTATTCAAGTTTCCTATTAATAGAGACCAACGCTAAAGCTTCAAGGAAAACAATGGAGAGTAATTTGGAGAAGATTCATTAAAGGAGACTTCTTTGAACTTATAGGCCTTGAATCTTAACTAAATGGGATTGCATGTATAAATAATTTACATCTTACTACAATGGAAATTTTAAATGAGATATAATGTATTTTATAGGAAACAAATGTTTCTATGGTAAAATTTTTTAAGACTATTGAGGTTTAGACTAGGGAGGAGGAAACAAATGGTCTAGATATCACAATTGTGAATTCTATCGCACCTAAAGTCAACACAATGAGCTTTTCATAATATGAGGCATAAATAGATGCAATAACTCAAATGGAATCCATAGAGATGCCCCATACATTTCCTATTAATTATGGAATCTAATGAGATAAGCACTAAGGATTTTGAGATTAATAATAGAAGGAAGTTGTGTAGAAGGAATAAATCAAAGGGATCTAATCTCAAAAATCCCCGAGATGTCCATAATTTCATGGAATACGAGGGGCATAAACTGGCCTAAAAACTAACAGACCCTAAGAGAATTTATTTTGGAAAATAATCCTATTATCGTAGACATTTCGGACTTTAAGATTAATCCAGAAAACTTCTTAAAGTTAAAATTTGTGGGCAACTATTGGTCCTTTTTTAACTATCAATGTCATCATTATGGTCATATAGTGATAGCTTTTAATTCTAAATAAGTTAAACTAGATGTTCTTTGGATATGTGATTGAGTCATGCATATTTTAGAGACTTTTCTTTAAGAGAGCATAATGGTAGCTACCTCCTATATATATGGCTTTAACTTTGTTTCTTAGAGAATGTTATTATGGGATAATCTTTAATGTATACACTCTACATCAAGACCTTTCGTTAATTCTTAGGGATTTTAATAGCACCCTATGTACGTTAGAAGTAGGGAAATGTTTGATTGAAAAAACTTTTCAAGTAACTTTAGAAAATGTGTTGAAAAGATGGAAATAATTGATTTAAAGTTTAGGGTATACTTTTTTTATTTGGAGCAATAAGCAAACAATAAAATGGAACTGAATAAAGAAGATAGATAGGGCATTTATGAATAGAGGCCATATTTCTAAAGAGCAAAACTATCTTTCTGAATCCTTTATTCTCAGATCATTCCCTATTATTGTCCAAGATATGTTCACTAATTATAAGAGAAATGTCCTGTTCATGTATAATAACTTATTTGTAGAGGAAAAGATTCAGATCTCATTTTATTCACCTCATCATAAATAGAGGAACTACTAACTTTTGGCAAGATAACTAGTTGTCTGTAGGTCCATTAGAGGAAATGGATGAAGCTCCAAATTTTAGACCACTAATTCAGTAATAGACTATAGTTTTTAAAGCTCTAACAACAAAGGAGCTAATTAGACAAGTTCTAGTTCCCATTCCATTGAAAGATTAAATTATGTAGGTATCTATCAATTATAATTATGACATAATTATATGGAAGCACATCTCTAATGGCATTTTCACTAATCAATCATATAGACACGTGCTTGCTATCAATTGAGACTCTCCCTTAGACAAATCTTGTCTGTTTCAGTCACCAAAAACCATGAGCTTCCACCAATATATGGTTTGCAATGAAGAATAAGCTACAATTGTTGAAATAATTGTAAAATTCCTTCACCTCACAAATTGGTGCATTCTTTGTAAAAGAGTTAAGGAAAACTCAAATCACTTATTCTTCCAATACAACTTTGTTATTAAGACTTGAAAGCATTGATGAATAGATGTCTGATTAATGATTTCCCAAAAGATTTAAGTCACACTGAGGTTTAGTGCTTCAATATGAAGTTTCCAAATAAAACTATCAAATGGTGTTTTTGCATTTCTCTATCATTTCTGGTTATAGCAGTATAAGATGAAAGAAACAATCATATTTTCCATAAAAAATGCCTATCTAAAGAGCAGTTTCCCAACTAGCTAACGTAGTTTATTAGAACTCATATTAGTATCCACGTTCCTAAGTTCTAGGACTTATAGTTTATCAACTCCAACTGGAGGGTATGAACACATCCTATTTGGTGCAATAGTTTGTATTTCTTTAGTAAGCTTATAATAGCATTATCGTTGTAATTTGTAAGTTGACTTGGACTTGTACTCCTTGTTTGCCTTTTATGACTTAATTTAATTCAAATTTTCTTAACAAAAACTTCAACTTTTCTTAACAAAAACTACATAAGCTCTTTTTTATGAAATTAAAAATATCAATAGTAAAGTCATGCTAACATATATGTGTCTTTGAATATTTGAAATAAATAAGTAAAGATAAAGTATTGATTAAAATAAAAAAATCTTAGGAATATATTATTCAACTAACTTTCACTAGTTATTTTTAAAAAAGGACTTATAATGCAAAAGCAATTTGCCTGATATAAGGATTAAATTTCATTTAAGTCACTCTAAAATTTAAGAGATGTAAGTATAAATATCAAATATTTGAGAAGCATCAAACTAATTTTATTTAAACATAGATTAGAAGATCAAACCATATTCTAAAATAATATGTCCTTTTAAAATTATTGACACATCCCTAAAGAGTGTATAGATTAGGCGTGAGCTGCTCCAATATGGCTGGTAATCTTTTTTATACTTAGAGGCTTTAAACTTACAAAAGAAGTTTAATTATCTAAAAAGTGTAATTCTAATCAAGATGGGGTTGAATCAGATGAGGAGGTTAAGCCCTAATAAAATACTAACTAAGGTATTTAGTAAAGGTTGGATTCAACTCTAATAAAGATAGTTTGAGTTACACTATACAGCAAATAAGAATTACATGCAAAAGGGAGACATCCTAAGTTCTTATAGCATTACCATTAAGCATAATTACTGATCTTCTTACACATTTGACACCCTTCAACTTTAAGAATTGAGCATCATAATGTTTGTTTTAGAACATCCTTAGAATGTTAGTAGTAATGTTTGCAAGTTTACAAAGTTGAGACAAACATAATAGGCCTACACGAATCCATTTTACATAATTTGAAATTATCTATGTGAATCTAATTGAAATTTTTGGATATTGATATTCGAAAAAATATCAAAATAGTTGAGCTATCACAACCTTATAAAAGAATAATGGACTTCAACGAAAGTAATGTATTTGCTAATATCACTTGAAGAATTAACTCCCTAGAAGCCCCTTACATCTTTAATCAACCTAAGGACCAAGAAACTGAAAATTTAATGTTACGAGAACAAGTGAGACACCTGCTACAAAGCTAATTGAAGAATGAAATAAACTATACCCACACCTTATAACTACCATTACACGGAGCCCTATTTATATTATGTAACTCTATATTCTTATGATCATTTCCAATTGAGCATGACATCTAAATGCAACACCCCCTATATAGAACCTACAACCATACACGCACATAGTAGCCAAATTCCTATACATGTATTCAATGTTAGATCGGAAAACAAAACATGTATCAATTTGGAAGAAATGGTAGATTTCAAAACTTTATAGAAATCAAAATTTCAGTAGAAGCAATATATCCAAATCAACATGCGTAGCCATACATGATACGGTATAAGGAAAAAACATTTGCATAATCATAAGATGAAAATATTATCGACTCCTTCGCTACAGCTTTAACTCCTCGCTGTGCTATCCTATCCTTGGCAATGTATCTTCTCCTAGGTGATGTATCCTCTTCACCTTATTGTATCCTCTTCTTCATATTGTATCCTCAACCAATTTGATCTACCACTTGTTCTTCTTGGACAACTTGGTTAACGAGATCCTTTGGTGGGAAAGGAGAAGAAAACTTTGGAGGAGATTTTTCTTAGAAGAAAGTAGCCAAAAGATTAAACACTCTCATGCAATTTTCAGCTCACCATGCAAGATAGGAGAGAGAGAGTCAAAACAATGCAAGAACCCCTTCTTACACCCTCTCAATTTCGGTTAATCTCAAAGGAAAGAAGAAATTTGCATCAATTACATCACTTCTTTCTTTAATCAAAACATAAAGAAGCCATTAAATGAGACTCTTCTCATTTGTTTTAAGATGGCTATATGAAAAGACCA
>JAOTAY010020041.1:0-13630 GCA_025629805.1 Erythroxylum baracoense
AAATTAAGCACTCTTCTGGGCAGAATTAAACTTTCCTATCTTCATATGAAATGAAGCTATACTCCTCTAGTTTCTATTAAGCCAAAAATCACCTCAATATCATACCTACGTAGAGAATTATGATCAAAACACTGAAATGGCTTAAATCTGCCAATTTTCCAGATTTGCCAAAATTCAACTTCCATCTTAATTCTCTTCCAATTATACATCATCTAACACTCATTTAACACCTAACTCACTCCAAATTGCACCCTAACTCCACCTCAACATACCTCTCATCATTTAAACCTAAAATGGCAGCAATCAATAATTTCCTTTTACATGAATTCTAATCCAACAATTTCAATCCTAAGTCACTTATTAACAAAGCAATTCATTCACTTATAAACACTAATAATTCCTCATTCATCATCAACCAAGCACACTCCATTTATGAACAAAACCAATTCATATCATTCATGCATGTTATGTCATGTTTCATGCATGAAAAAGCCATATGAAGGATGAAAGAACATTAAAAATACATTACTTACCAATTTTAGTGCTCACTTCTTCAATCTCTCAACTTCACAAATTCTCTCTACTACCTTCTCACTCACGGCACCAACATCTACTTGAGAGGGTGAGAGTCTATATAGTATGGTGAATCAAAGAAGCATTGATAGGGTGTAGGAGAGTAGAAGAGTGAAGAAGAAATAAGCAAAAATCAAAGGGGGGCTAAAAGATAGCAACCTTCGGATGGTGTAAGAGTTTCAAACCAAAAGCAAATCACTTTAAGCTAAAAGAAGGAACATATCAGAAGAATGAAGGAGATAGTCGTGTGACTCATTAAAATTAGGGTTTTCATTTATTAAGAATGTGACAAATGTCACATTCTTATAGGTTTAGAGCTTTCTTCACAATTCACTTCAATTTCTCTCCACTTTCCAATGGCTCATTCCAAATATTCCAAAACGCTTATGTCTAAATTTCCATTGCCATTGGACAACAAATTTCCTACTGATTGACCCCTATCAGTCGCTTAGAAATTTTTCGGGTCCGGAAACAATTCCAGAAAAATCCCGAAAAATTCCTATAATTCCCTTAAATTGGGAAAACCACTAAAGTCCTCTCCAAATCAATTTACACTAATACCGGGAATAAGTCATGAATGCATGTACCAATATTTTCATGTGCAAAAATCACACTTTCACAATTGCATGAGCATGAGGTATGTCTGTCCTTACTTCTCTCATTGGTCTTCTCATAGACCCGTTTCCCTGATCCGACCCGTTAGGTGGGACCGGGATGTTACACAAATGCTCAGTGTAAACAAAATGGTAAAGAGAGAGATGAAATGAAAGTCATTCTTTATGCATCACTTGTAGGCAATATGATATATACTCAAGTATGTACACGCCCTGATATTGCTTTTGTTATAGGCATGTTGGGAAGGTATTTAAGTGATCCTGGACTTAGTCATTGGAAAGTGGCTAAGAAAGTCATGAGGTATCTTCAGGGTAGCAAGGATCATATGTTGACTTATCGACGAATTGACACTCTTGATATAGTTGGGTTTGATGGTGATTTTCTGATGTGTATAAGTTCTAATTAATAATCTCGATAATCTGCAAGCATACTGGTCATTCGTATAGTACCTAAGGTGTCGATCCCACAAAGAGGGATAATCTAAGGACAAAATAATTCCTGGTAATTCAAAATGTAACAAAACTAAGGCAAGAATTTAATTCAATCATGCAAGTCAAATCCAAGAATCAATTATGAAAATATTAATAAAGTAGCAGTTGCAACACATACTCAAGAATCAACTTAAAGGAACTATCAATTAAGAGAAAGGGAAATTTTTACCTATCTTTAACGCTAGCCTAATTGATTATGAATTATTAGACTATTGGTCCTAAACAATCCTAGGGTTGATCACTCTCTCTCGAGTTATAACCATTAACCCTAAATTTTAGACCCTAATCAAATTATGGAAAATTGCAATCTCTCAATTAACAATCTATCCAAAATCCTAAGGATCTCTCTTCACACAATTACCAATTTGATTAATTTCTCGTTCTTATTAAATTACCTAACTCTCTTTAACCCAATTTAATTATTTTTCATTCGATTCACCCTCTCAATCTATTACCAAATTATGCAATCATAATAAATCCAATAAAGATAAAACAATAAGATTTTATTAAATAAAAGATTAAAAAAACCAGAAAGTGGGTATAGAATATCTCATCATTCACAATCCTATCATCAAACTGCTATTACCAATTCTATACAATAATAAAAATGGAAAAAAATAAGAAATACAATTCTAAACAAAGACGTGAGGCAGTGACATCGGGAAACTCCAAATCAGGGAAGTGCGTCGATGTCAGCTTCTTCTCCACTTCTCTCTTCCTTCTTCTCTTTTTTAATCTCTCAATAATTCTCTCTGGGTTTCTCTCCAAAATAGCTAATGCAAAAGCTCCTTCATCATCTTTGTCTTATTCCTTATATACCTTTTGCATTCTAGACAGCCTTAGGATTTTTTCGGGGTCTGAAAGTTCCAAAAACTCTCTTGAAACTTGACTTTTCTATGTGTCTACCCATTTATCCGACACAGACCATGATCGTGGCCCTGCAAGCCACGATCGTGAACCATATCTGAGCCTTCTGTCACGATTGTGGCAAGCAGGCCATGATCGTAGGCCTTGTCCTAGGCTTCTGTTATGATCGTGGCATCGTAGGCTGACTCCAGTGCTTCTGGCATGATCGTGGCCTATTGTGCCACAATCGTGGGCCGTTGTTTCGACCAGAGTGTCTTCGAAACTTATCCATTCTTTGATGTTGACCCTGAAATACTAACAAACACATCAAGGTACCTCAAAGACATAGTAATTAAGCTCAAAGACTTGGCTAACCCATAAAAACACTTAAACACAATTAATTAACAAACTAACACAATTTTAACCTGAATGCATACTAAACGATTAAGTTATCACTTAAATACATATCAAAATAAGCTCTAAAACATGATACAATTCACACTTATCAACATCCCCACACTTAAAGATTTGCTTGTCCTCAAGCAAACAAAATAACAAACACAAAGAAATTCACACAACACACATTGCGATAATGAGACAATGGCTTCAACTTCATGAAATAAACTTAATTTTAAACACAATTATTCGAGTCTTTTCAATCATTAACAAGCCAAATCTGCGTGTTAGGCCTTTAAACTACATATACATGTTAATTCTGACTCAAGTGTTAAATTGTTTACCCTTTTCAATTGCACACATCAATTAATAATTCTTTCGTCATCAGACTTTGTAACTACTCCTAGGTATGTTTTCATAAAAAGTCAACTATTACAAGTTTGGTAGGTTGTTATTCTAAAAAACATTTTTTTAATTTACTTTATGTGAGCATGGACTTAGTCTTTTTACGCGGAGGCAAACATTGGTAATGAATGTAGATCCAGTTACTCGACTAAGTCATCTTTTTTATTAAGCTACTTGGTTGGAACATCATTATAGTCTTTTTACTCGAAGGCATACATTTGTGATGCGTGTCGATTTAGTTACTTAGCTATATCACATTATCGTCTAGCTACTTAGCTATATCACATTATCATCTAGCTACTAGCTCTGTTCACAACTCGAAAGCAAGCGGAATAGTTCTTTATTTAGCAAAGATGGTTTTTTTATTGCCTACCTTGTTGCTTTAGCTACTCGTTTCCATGAAAAATACTAGCAAAGCTACTTAGGTTGAAAGGCCTCAAATTATGAATGAATATGACAATTTAAAGGGTGTCAAACTAACATTAAATCCTAATTAAGCTGTATATTTATCTAAAGACCCCAATTCACTGATTTTGCAAGCTAATGATTCTTCACAACCTAATAGACTATGTTCAAAATTAAATCAATTCCAATCCATTTAAGCCATTGACACATTCACACAATTCATAAAATGCAATATAACAACTATCATACAATATGCAAACTCACATTCAAAGCAAATTACATAAACCTCCCCACACTTGAACAACATATTGTCATCAATGTGAGAAGGGACAAACAAACACACAAGGAAAGAAGAAACATAAATTAAAGTAAAACAAAAACAAAATAAAAATGAAGACTAAATTTAAAAAGAACGGGTATTAGACCAAAGCCTCATGGTGATGGAGGCGGGGATGGTGTTGGAGGTGGCAATTAAACACCCTGAGCCTCAAAATAGGGATAGATATGACATATGTCTCGGCTCTCGCATCTTTGAGTTTGGGCCATCTCCTTCATCCTTCTGGAGTTCTCCGCAAGTGTGTCTATAATTGCCTTGGTGTTTGCGGAGATCGTATCCAATACTTTCTTCCAGCCTGGTTTTTCTATTTCTTTTTCTTTCTCAGATTCCTTGCTAGTCGAATCCTCTTATTATTATTATTGAGCAATTGAACTCGCTTGACCAGTCCTGCCCTTGACGTGTGTCTTGGCACTAATATCCTAAAGTTTCATATTATGGGATTTTAGGATTTCGGCTCGCCATAGATAATGACGGTAGACTATGAGTCTGTTGCATTCAACTTCAATGTTATTAGCTATGGCTAAAACTAAGTAGCCCATTCCTAAGTTATTGCTTCTCTTTTCTCGAGCAGCAACAATGGCATTAAAGATGTGGGTAGTTGTGCAAACTGGGATGCTATGATCTATACACCAAAACATGAAAAGTTCTTTCGTCAAACACTTATTGGTTTTTGTTTTGTCAAACACGATTTGACACATGAACTTGTGCATTAACAAGTGTTCGTGGCTCCTAATGATGTTGTTATGTGCGTTCTTAATGTCGAAACGCTCTAACCCAGTTAGTTCAATCCAGTAGGGGTTGACACAGAGATCATCGTGCTGATCCACTACTGACGACTTAGAGAAACCATAAATTTCATACAAACTTTCATAATCAAGCCTATAAGGTTGTCCCCATAACCTAAACCACAATTCCCTTAGTTTGTTGGATTCTTACTAAAGGTATGTAAAAAATTCTAAGGTAAGTTCTTCATAAATTGGGAATTGAAATTGAATAAGCTGACCCTATTGAATTTTTATGTTAAACTTTCGACCTTATCTCGCAATTTTGATTTATCTAAATTTTCAAAATAAAAATACTTTGGAACCATAATTTGTTTTTTACGAAGAGAATAGAAATGGGTACCTTTCGCATCTGAGAAGATCGGGAAAGGTACTTCATAATTGGCCACCCTGTTTCTTTTCCCTCGTCCCAAGACTTGGTTTTACCCTGCTAATTGATCATGCCTTATTGTTTGTTTAATGAGTAGTATACTGGCTTGCGAGTCGGTAAAAGTTGGAAGAAACTGGAAGTTTGAAATTTGGGTAGAGAGAAGCGAGAGTGTTTGGAGGTTTCAAATTTAAAGAGATAAAGTAAAAATGAAAATAAGTGAAAAATGAATTTAGAACTTAATATATAGGTGATTGGAGGGTAAAATGGTAAAATTTGATAATGACAGTAGCATGTCCCTATTTTTTACTCGCAGGCCACAATCTTGACCTACAATTTTCCACCATTTTTTCCTTTTATTCTTCTTCACTTTCCGAATTCACTTCTCAACACTTTGTGGCCCTTTCACCTCTCTTTGTGTACTTCATCGATCATCAAATTCATGTCAAAGTCCTATGCCTTCCTGATTTTATTTGAAAACGAGATAATCCTAACTACGGAATTCAAACTTTCTAAAAAAAACCAAAGGAAATAAAATTCCATAGGTTGCCACCCATGCAGTGCCTCTTTTAACATCGGTAGCTCGACGCTCTTTCTTTCTTTTGCTCACGGTGGTTCAAATAAATGGTGCAATGACAGTGCAGTCATTGATCTCACCATTTGCATATGAGCTACCATGCTATGGATTCCACCTTCCTTGTGATTCTCCTTCCTTCGCCTTCTTCTATGCAATCGTTTCTTTCTGAATGCATTCCTAGGATCCTCAATATCTTCCCATTGTCCTCGAGGTTCGATTTCCTTGATATTAGTTGGAGGTAAAGGAGAACTGTTGTCTTTCTTTGACACTTTGAAGGTTATTTATTGCTTCCCTACCCTCAAAGTTAGTTCACTCCCATCAATGTCAATTATTGAGCAAGCAGTGGCCAGGAACGATCGTCCAAGGACCATAGGGGTTTCCACTTCTTCTCCAATATCCAATATATAGAAGTCTGTAGGAAAGGTAAATTTACCAATCTGTACTTGCATATCCTTAATAATCCCCTTCAGTTGATGAACTGTTCTGTCGACCGTTTTTACTAACATCTTTGTAGGTTCTAACTCTCCTAATCCTAACTTCTGACTAAAGGTATAAGGCATCATATTGATACTTGCTCCCAAATCCACGAATGCCCTGTCTATGTTGCCCTCATTGATACTGCAAGGAATGTAAAAATCTCCTGGGTCCTCTTTCTTCTGTGCTATATTAGGGTTTTCTTCCGCAATGTGCTCCTTAACCTTCTTCTTATCTGATTCCTTTAGTGTGAGCCTCGTTTGTAGTTATTCTGTTATGTCCTTAACCTTGTTTGATTCAACTTCCTTAAAATTCCTCATTGCCCTACTTGAAATTGACTTCCGTTGAGCTAGAATAAGGTATGAAATTTTAGGTTGAGGTTCTTTGATTGGCTTAATTACGAGTTCACTTGGAAGGAATTTCATAATTACTTGTCCTTTTCCTTTATCTTCGTCTTCCTTCACATGTTCAAGTTCCTTTTCCTGGGTCTGGGTGATGACCATGATCCGTTCCTTTGGGTTAGACTCGGTATTGCTTGGAAGGGCCTACATTTTGAGTAGATATTGCCTCCACTAGTTGACTTACTTGGACTTCCAAATTGTGTATTGAAGAGGCATGGTTTTTGGTGATTTGTTCAAATTTGCTTTCAAGCCTCTTGTGTGCATCCTCCATACCTCCAATTTTATCTAAAATCTTATCCAACTTGGATTCCATTGAGCTTGGTTTATCTTATTAGAAGCCTGATTGTCCTTTAGGATTGAATTGTCCTTTAGCATTGTTTATCTAAGAGAAGTTAGGGTGATTCTTCCACCCAGGATTATTGGTGTTGGAGTAGGGATAATTAGCCCCTCCTTGTCCATATTGAGCTCCTATATAATTCACTTACTCTGGATCGCTTTCCTTTATCAAGTAACAATCCATTGTATCATGGTCCATTTATCCATAGAGTTCACGCTGGAGTTGCATAGTGATAGTTATGATTTGCATCATGTTTTAGGATTTAATTTATTTGGTATTTAGTGTTAATTTAGGTGTTTAGTATGTATCTAGGTTATAATTGTGTTAGTTTATGTGTTTAAGTGTTTTTATGGGTTAGTATAAATCTTTGAGCTTAAATGTTATGTTTTTGAGGTACCTTAATGGTTGTATTAGTGTTTCAGAATCAACGATGAAGAACGAAGAAGTTTCGGAGGCTTTTGGGCTAAAACCACGGCCCATGATCGTGGCACAATAGAAAGATGTGAGCCACTAAGATCTAGGCCATGATTGTGACACTTTAGTCGCGATCGTGATAGAGAGGGTTAGACGCTAGCCACGATTGTCGGGTAGACACGAAAATAGGTGAAAACATCAAGATTTGAGGAACTTTTAGGACTGTTTCAACCCTGAACAAACCCTAGGGATTCTAAAGTATTTAAGGAACATAAAGAACAGAGAAAGTAGTTTTTTGCATCAGCCAAATTTTGAAAACCCTAGAGAGCTTATCGAGGAAGTAAGAGAGACACAGAAAAGAACCCTGTGCCAAGTACTTCCTAGAATAGGAGGTTTCCCGCCGTTGCTACCTCCACTAATCCATTCCGCTAGTATTTTCTGATTTTATTTCAATTTTATTGATGTGTAGAATTGGGATAGTCGTTAAGAATAGGTTTTGTTGAATATTGATTAATGTTTATACTCACCTTCAGGATTTTTATCTTTGAGATTAATGAAGTTTGATTTATTGTGTTTTTATTAAGTTATTATGATTCAATTTCTGTTCTTAATAATTCAGTAATAAACTGAGAGGGTGAACCAAGTGAAAATCATCAAATTGTGCTAACGAGAGTTAGGTAGTTTGATAGATTAAGAATTGAATCAAACTAGTAAAATCGGGTAACGAGAGATCATGCATAGTTTTTTGGTAGGTTATTGGACAATTTTAGAACTAATTTAGGTTTTGGGTTAATTAAAAATCGAGAGATTACAATTCCAGAATCTAAATTAAGGTTTATAACTTAGATTTAAAGATTATAACTCAAGAGAGAGTCATCCACCCTAGGACTGTCTAGACCCGGTAATTCAGTGATTCCATAATCAATTAGGTTTTCATTAAGGTCGGATTAAAACCCCCTTTCACTCAATTGGTAGTTCCTAGGTTGATTCTTGATTGGGTTATGCGAATTGCTATCTTGTTTATAATTTCTGAATTTAATTCTTGAGATTGGTTGCTTGATTGAATAGTTTTCTGCCTAGTTATTTATTTTAATTATTTGTGAATTTGAGTTAAGCCTTAGATTTTAGGATTAAGTTACCCCTCCTTATGGGATCGGTACCTTAGGTACTACGTGAATGACCTGTACGGTTGCGGTAATATCAAGGTTAAAAATATTAAAACTTATCATACAAAAACTGTCGATCACATAGCTTTCACTGGAGCTGAGGATAAAGCCTTCATGTTGTTGATCTATCACATAAAGTTATCAATTTTAGATTGCATTTCTGTCATTTGATCAACAACTACAATTCCTTTTTGTTCATGAAATGTAGTAGTTTGTCTACTACACTCATTCGTCCATAGGTAGCTATTACTCACCATCTCCTCTATTAGCTCTTCGGCTTCATCAACCGCCTTTCTCATCAGTGACCTCCTAAAGTTGCATCAATTGTGCCTCTCATAGATGGTGTACTCAATTATAGAATGTTTGCAACAAGAATTCCTTGGGTAAGTTATGGTGTGGGCACTTCTGTTGCAAATCCTTATATCTTTCCCATGCTTCGTAGATCAATTCCCCATCACTTTGCTAGAAGTTGGTAATTTCCTTGATGATCTTAGTAGTCTTAGTCAGGGGAAAATATTTGTCTAAGAAAGCACAAACTAGGTAATCCCACGTTGTGACATTGATTGGATTAAGGGAATAATACCAAGCCTTTACTCTATCTCTAAGGGTAAAAGGGAAAAGCATAATTCTGACCGCATTTTTCAACATCTGATGGTACCAAAAGGTATCACAGATTTCAAGGAAGTTCACTATATATGAGTTAAGATCTTCGTTTGTTAGTCCATAAAATTGCACATTCTGTTGAAGCATGTTTAGGAGGGCTGGTTTGATTTCAAATGATGCTGCTTATACAGGTGGCCTAGCTACTCTTTGGTTAGCTGTAGTAAACCCTGGTCTCATGAAGTCCATAAGGGTACGTTGTTGACGTCCTTGGTTTGCTCCGTAGTTCAAATTTTGTTGAAATTCCTTGGCGATTGTTGATTTTGCAATTTCTTCTTCTTCATACTGAGCATTCCTAATGGTTCGTTCTAGTCGAGTGATGTCGAAATCTAAGGTTTCACTTGCACTACTCAAACCTCTCGTGACTTTTGTGTTTATGCAAGAGCATGATTTCAAAAGTAGAAAAGAAAGAACGAAAAATAAAAAATTTAAAACTAACTAAACGCCTTAAACTATAGAACTAAACTAATCGCCTCCCCGGCAATGACGCCAAAAGACTTGATCGGGGTTTTTTTATGTGTATAAGTTCTAATTAATAACCTTGATAATTCGCAAGCATACGAGTTGTTCGTGTAGTACCTAAAGTGTCGATCCCACAAGAAGGAATAATCTAATCCTAAGATCTAAGGCCAAAATAATTCCCGGTAATCCAAAATGTAACAAAACTAAGGTAAGAATTTAATTCAATCATGCAAGTCGATTCCAAGAATCAATCACTAAAATATTAACAAAGTAACAGTTGCAACACATACTCAAGATTCAACCTAAAGGAACTATCAATTAAGAGAAAGGGGAACTTTTACTTATCTTTAACGCTAACCTAATTGATTATGAATTGTTGGATTATTAGTCCTAGACGATCTAAGGGTTGATTACTCCCTCTCGAGTTACAACCATTAACCCTAAATTTTAAACCCTAATCAAATTATGGAAAATTGTAATCTCTTAATTAACAATCTATCTAAATACCTAATTAGATATGAAGTTGTCCAATAAACTATCGGGAACTTATATGAGATCTCTCTTCACACAATTACTGATTTGATTAATTTCTCATTCTTATTAAATCACCTAACTCTCATTAGCCCAATTTAATTATTTTTCATTCGATTCACCCTCTCAATTTATTATCAAATTATGCAATCATAGAAATCAATACAGAAATCAATCCTAATAAACATAAAACAATCAAATTTTATTGAATCAAAGATTAAAAAAACCTGAAGGTGAGTATCAAATATCTCAACAGTCACAATCCTATCATCAAACTACTATTCCCAATTTTATAAAATAATAAAAATAGAAAATAACAAGAAATATGATTCTAAATGAAGACTGGAGGAAGCGACATCGGGAAACTTCAAATCTGGGAAGTACGTTGATGTCAGCTTCTTCTCCACTTCTCTCTTCCTTTTTCTCGTTCTTAATCTCTCAACAATTCTCTTTAGGGTTTCTCTCCAAAATAGCTTATACAAAAGCTCCTTCATCTTCTTTGTCTTATTCTTTATATACCTTTTGTATTATGGCAACCCTGAGGTTTTTTAGAGTCTGAAAGGTCCAAAAACTCCCTTAAAACTTGACTTTTCTAAGTGTCTGTGCGTTTACCCGATGCAGGCCACAACCGTAGCCCTACAACCCATGACTTTCAGCCACATATGAGCCTTCTGTCATGATCATGGTAAGCAGGCCACGATCGTGAGCTGTGTCTTGGGCTTCTGTCACGATCTTGCCATATGGGCCACGATTGAGGGCTAACTCCACACGATCATGGGCCATTGTTTTGGTTTGAGTATCTTCGAAACTTCGCCATTCTTCAATGTTGACCCTGAAACACTAATAAACACATCAAGGTACCTTAAAGGCATAATAGTTAAGCTCAAAGACTTTCCTAACCTATAAAAACACTTAAACACAGTTAATTAACAAACTAACACAATTCTAGCCTAAACGCATACTAAACGATTAAGTTAACACTTAAACAAATATCAAACTAAACCCTAAAACATGATGCAATTCACACTAATCAGGGTTCAATGACATTGATTATACAGGATGCGTGGATGATAAAAATTCCACTTCAGGCTACATCTATATGATGGCTAGAGGAGCTGTATCGTGGAAAGTTCAAACAAACACTCACAACGTCCTCTACAATGGAGGGAGAGTATATGACATATTATGAGGTAGCTTCTCAAGCAATATGGTTGCAGAATTTCATTTCAGCATTAGGTATTATAGACTCTATTTCTAATCCGCTAAAATTGTATTGTGATAACTCCGCAGCTGTAGCTGTCTCTAAGAACACTAGAAGTACTTCTCGCTCAAAACACATTGATATAAATTACTGTTTTGTTAAAGAGAAAGATGTTGAATCCCTCAGTACTGTTAAGTATATGCCCACAGCTAGCATGTTAACAAATCCACTTACAAAAGGCTTACCTATATGTGTGTTTGCAAAACATGTCTCCTGGATGGGATTGTTAAGATTCTAGCTTGATAAGATTAGTGGGAGTTTGATATTTTGTATTGAACATATTAGTACTTTGTACAGATTGCTTATGACTTATATATATGAAACATGCAGGATTATATTTGCAGTCACTTCTTATTAATATTGGTTTATATATGTTGATGTATATATATAGTTTGAAGAAATGAACAGGTACAAAAGGAGACAAATGCATAGTCTTAGTTATTGTACTGCATGCATGTTGTTTTAATGGTTATTGTTGTATTTGAATATCACCAGGGCCTAATCATATATAGTAAATATATCCTATCGATATGATATTGCATATGATTTATTAGTTTGCCTTTGGATGATGGAGATTGGTATGGTGGTTTGATTATATTGTCCAAGTGAGAGAATGTTAGAAGTACATGGACTAATATAATCACAACATTAATTTTATATTCACAAGTATTAATTAAATTGCCTAATGTATGTTTAATAAGTATAATAGGATGGTTAATAATTTACTAATTTGAGGCACATGATGGTACCCTAATAACTATAGGTTGGCCTATTAAACCATAGTTCATCACAATTATGAAATGACATAATTAGCCACATTTTACCTCTTAGGGTAGAACATGTTATATTAACATATGGGTGAGAGTGTGTTTTTGGTGTATGTGTGTGGTGAAAGTTGAAAAGGGTGGTCATTTTTAGTAGTGAATGTAATCGTACGTTAAATATTAAAGATAATAGTTATTCTACTACTGTGGAAAACTATTCAAAAATTGTGCTTCAACATAATTAAAATAGACAAATTCAAAGATCCTCTTTCTAAAAGAGTCATCCTTCTCCCCAGTGGTAGGTCATCTTAATTCTTAAACTAAAAGGAATTAAGTGGAGAGGTTAAACTCTGAATAAAACAAATTGAGCATATTCAGTGGATGATACCAAAAGAAAAAGGAAGTATATGGAGATAGAGACCTATATTTCTTCAGCTTAAATTTCAAATTTTCATGATTCCTCAAATGTCCTCCATTCAGATAGGAGAAGTATTATTTCCATTTTAATTGGTTGCTTATGAAAGATCTCCCCTTGGACGTGTTGTATGAATATTTCTAAATTTGTGGATCATCTATCTTCAAAGGAAGGTAGATTTGGTTCAACATGAATAATTTACTTACTATAACTTTTATTTAAAAGAAGCTCTTTCTATTTCTTTTCCAGCAATTTTGGGAGTCTACACTATCGGTGATGATTTGTCTTTAGATAATATTATTTTAATCAAACATCAAATTAAGACCCACAATACTAAAGAAACTATTGAGTTGAATATATAAATATTAAACTTATAAACGTTAGAAAAAGAAGCTATCAGGTAAGTCTGAAAGCACAAACAACTTGTGGTTTGGAAGGTAGACTGAGATCATATTCCAGGTTTCTGGCTTTCCTGATGTAACAATTTTGAGCAGCTTACACGGAGTATATTTATGTTCTTTGAAATGCTAAGAAAACAAGAAAAAGAATAGGCTTTTGTGATTCGTTGTTAAATGATATAACTCTATTGTGCCCCATATGCAATCTCATTAGCCCTCCATATGGTAAGTGACTCATTGGATTTAGATTATTATTATTAGCTACAATTTGCCTTCCACATCATGTGCTTTTCTCTTTTTTCCTTTTTCCCTTATTTCATTTCATGATCAAAGTTAAGTAGGTTAGATTTAGATGTAGTTTTAAGATTGTAGACTTAATTAGAGTTTCCTTTTAGGATGTGGAAACAATAGTATGAGTGCACTTTAGACCCTACTTCATCAATTCATTTTCAAATGGCAGAAAGAAATTAAATTTGTCGCAAGGCACTTAAAAAGGAGAAGTGAAATGGCCAATCAAATTGGATAACTCCAGGAAGAACCATCACATGCATAT
>JAOTAY010020042.1:0-13625 GCA_025629805.1 Erythroxylum baracoense
TGCATGAACATAGCTAAACAATTTTAAACACTCCTAACCCGTTCCAAATGACTATTTTACCCTTCCCATTGGTGATGGGATGTTACACTCTCATCCTTTTGCATACCAATTCAATTAATATTCATCAATGAAATATAGTATTGATGGCCATATTTCAATTAAATCAAGATATCAATTCATAAAATTTAATAATCAAGATCATAATAAGCTTAAAGAAAACGTTAAAAATCAATAACCCCTTTCCCACACTTAAAGTTGTACATTATCTCCAATGTACACAATATAAGCATATAATAAGTGAGAAGGATTAATGGTACTTTCCTGAGTGTGAAGATTTTCTAAATTCTGATCCATCCAAGTTTAGACTACATCCTTGCAAAATATACAAAAAGGGGATAAAAAACATGAAAATAAAACTAACAAAATAAAAAGAAATATAAAATAACATTAACACTAATGTTTTAAAAAAGAAAAGAAATAAGAAAAATACACAATTAAAAAGGAAAAGAAAAGATACAGCATTTAAGCGTCTCCTTTCTTATGTCATGATTGAGGCCTTTCTAGTGGTGGAAGGTCCTCGAGTTGATGATCTTTAAAATGTGGAGGAGTTGATGATGAAGAGCCCACGCCAGATGATAAATGTAGGAAAGTAATTCCTTGATGGTTTGCCATCTAGAATAGTAAATCTCCCATCCATCCAATTGAGGTCTTAAGTCTAGTCATCCGTTCCATAAACTCCGCCTGCTGTCTCTCCAGCGGATCTATCTTCAGCTAGTCTCGATCCTCCAGTGTAATCCCACCAGTTTGAGATGGCGGTGACTGTGACTATGGTGGCTCCTCCCTATCTCCAACTTTTGTTGCTAGCTTGTCAGGTTTCCTAATAAGTCTATAGATGTCTCTAATAGGATGCTGACATCGATGTATCATGCACATATATTACATCACTGCCAGATTAAGCACTGCCATAGTTGTCATCTCCCACATCAATGGTAGTTGATCGAATAAACCCATCCATCATGTCAGTCGAGTCATATAAGGTCTAACACAAATTGTACCTACTTTCTTATCTTCACTTTAATTCCGAATAAATTGGACAAGTGCATAAATTAAGTGGATAAGCGTCCGCTCACTCATAGTAATAAACATTCACATTCTTACTGACTTCCTAACTATCTCCTCGACCACTTAAAGTATGGGTCAAGATATTGTGGATGTATCTAAGCACTAGACTGCGTAAGGTCGATGCCTTGGACGTGCGCAGATTGTAGTTGTCCTTAGTGCTAATCCGATTCCAGAAATGCCATAGAGATAACCTGTATAAAAGATCAATATGTAATGCTAGGTACTCTAGTATCCCAACGTACTCTCATTTGTACAAACCCATAGTGATGGAGAACTCTGTGTTGCTTATCTGATGCATTTCCCCATCATCTGAAACTAGACTGTACTGGGGCGATCCCTGTCATAACATCCTTCCTTTCTCTATGAAGAATGTAGAGAGGACTTCTAAGGTGAGCTCTCAATATGAAGGTTCCATTATCTCAAAGAATCCAGACCATGCTCCTATCTCCATAAGCTCTGGAACTTGTCGGGCTAAGCAACCTACTCTAATGCCTCTCAATTGATATATCTATGGCAGTCAACTTCTTATCCTTCAACTGTTGATACTGTTCCTTTTAGGCACCAACATTGAATAGTAACATCCATGGCCTCTTTGGGTGACTAGACTATAGTAAAGGATTCATCTTGTTGCCTCTTTCTTGAAGTCTCCTTTTCATGTCATGATCTTGTCATTTTTGCCTACAACTTTGAACAAGTGTGAGAAAATTTACATATAATTTACGAAGGTATGTTTTTCCCCACAATTTCAATCATGCTTATTAGCTTATTAATTGTAAGAACATCTAAATAAGAAAGATTAAACAACTAGAAATAATTAATAAAGCAATGCAAATAAATAAATAAACAAATATAATTAGAAAATTAATTAACAAATTAATTAATAACAAAATTAAAATTAGAATTATGTAATCAACAAATTAAACTAACTTAATTGTTAAATTACAATTCTAACCCTAAAATTGAAACTAAAAACCCTAAGTTACTAATTACATAAAATTGACGCAATTAAATACTAAATTTGTGCAATTAAACACAAACCATAATAGATCAATCAAAACAATTGCATTAAATAAAAGAATCAAAACATGTTAAAGTGTAAACGTAGTGTTCATCTTACCTAGACACTAAAGAAATTTAGTTACACATGATTAAAGACGAAATCAAACAGTTACAGAAAGAAAAAAGAGTAGAAAATAAAGGGGTTTGTAATTCTAGATCTCCCTTTTTATCTTCTATCGAATATTCTTGTATAATAAAGGTTTGATCTCATATTCTCTTGGATGTTTTAAAGATCTCTTCATGTTTTTCACTTCTTTGGATCAAAAATTTCTCCTTGAGTTACCTCTTAGGTCTCTGAACATCTTCGCACATCAGCTTCTTGATTTTGCCTTTGAACATGTCTTTTTGTAGTAATTTTTAAGGTTTTGGTTAATGCATGGCTTGATAAAAGATCGTGCATCAAATCGTGTATAACCCAAAATCTCCAAAATATGTGATTTGCACGACCTAAGAGAAGTACACAGATTAATGCACAGCTGTGTATTGCTTCTAGACTTCGAATCTTTGTTTTATTTCACCTTTTTCATTCAAATTCTTCTCTTTTTAGTCTACGAAGGCAATTATAACTATAAACACACTTGAAGCAAATTAAGTACTAAATATACAATAAAAGTATAAAATATCAGGCAAAAATATATTAAATATGGGGTATAAATATGGTCAATTATGCATCTAACAACACATCCAAGTCTAGATGAAATTCCATTCCTTTTTTAGAAATTAAAGAATTATATTCCGAAAGAAGGAAAAGCCTTATAATGTATAAGGAGTGACTATCAGTAAATCCTATCTAATATGGTTAGTCAAAATTCCTTTCTTTGATTTTCCATTGACACTCGATTTGGAATTTAAACAGAGCTCTAGCAAAATGTAAGTCAAAAGGAAAAAAAATGTCAAAATGACACACATAAGATGAAAAGTACTAACAAAAATATAAAAAAAGTAGAAAAGATAGTCAAGTTAATCCTGCAGAGGAGGTGAAGGTACCTGTGGTGGCATGTAAGTTATTATCCCCGATATATCCTTAAGGGCATCAAAAAATATCATCCTTGTTAAGCTCCCAATAGAAGACTCAGTAGCTATTGTCCACATATCTATCTTAGTCCTTGATCTTTTTATCTCCTACAGGAATAATAATCTCTTCTCCCAGTGGCATGATAGTCTCCTTTGGCTCTTTATTAAGTGCATCCTCCATTACTTACTCTAAAGCAAGTTCCTTTACTTTTATAACCTCTCTGGAACTACTCCATTATCCATTGGCTCATTGGGTTTTTTCCTTATCCTTGAGTGCATAATGATTATTGTATTGGCACTTTGACTCCTCATGCTCAATTGGCCCCTCATATCACACCAGTGGATGTAGGATCTTTACTCTAAGATGTTGTTGATTCTTACCACGAACATATCTTATTGTCTGAATGCAAAATCTTAAGGTTTTGGATTTTTTCAGGTGATATGGATGCATGGTGGCCATATAATATAGGTAGTTTCCTAAATCATTGTCAGGCTAATCTTAATATAAGGAAATCCTACTCAATTTCAAATTTTGTGAATGCTCCATTAAGTATTTACCTAGGTGTGTTATAGAACATGGGTTGGACAAGTTACTATTTAGGGGGCATATTGAAAAATGGCACAATCTATAACTTTTTGGTCCTATTTATAGATGAACAAGGTATGGGATATGAGGAACAAGGTATGGAACGTGAGAAACAAGGAGAGGTGTGTTACAATACAACCTTAATATGTGATTGTAAGGGGGGGTTCAAGTATGACACATTCTATTTCTCTTACTGGATTAATATGGGACTAAACACGGAGCATATAGATCCCTTATTGACTTGAAAACCTACAAAATGAGAAAAATACCAACTCCAAATACTTATCATGTGAGGTTAACCATGATTCGACAAGGTAAGATATAAGAAATTGACAATAATACTAAAGCAAAATGAATAATTAATAACTAAAATAACTATAACACTAAAGTTTATAACATGAAAAATAAATAAGTGATGGCTTAAGGCTCAATAAATGCTTATTTTAAGTCATAATCTTAACCCTTTTTCATCAACATTAACCTAGCACCCCATACTTATAGGGTGTAAGTTAATTTGCCATTTGCCTTAATTTCCTTCTTCTTAACAGATTGGTAACCTTCGGACATGAAAAATAAATAAGTGATGGGGTTGCCAATTTATTTCACTTGTTCTTTCATTGGATCTATCCCTTTGCATCTGATATATTTTTCTTTTACATGACATAATATATTTCATTGTTAATTACAACAAAATAGAGGCAATCATTGTACTTAACAGATTCTTGGGTATAAATTTCTTAAACTTTAATTCTTCCTCCTCGATCCTTAGGGTTGGCTTCCCTTCATACACACCCATTAAGGGCTTGGAGGAAGCTAATAAAGGTGGTCCAAAAATCAAGGGTACATCCCTATCCTCAACCATATCAAAAACCATGAAGTTTACAAGAATGAGAAACTTATCAATCTTTATAGACACATCTTCTATTGTACCTACTAGTTTCTTAACATGAAGAATTACCAATTGTAATAAAAATATTAGTAGGTTTTAAATTTCCGATATCAAGTTTCACGTAGATTTATAAGGGCATAAGATTGATGCTTGCACCTAAGTCATAAAAAACATGACTAAAGCTTATATATCTAATAAAATAAGGAATAAAAAAGCTAACAAGGTCTTTGAATTTTGGAGGTAGTATATTTTGGTTCATACTTTGTACTTCTTGGTCAAAGCAATAGCTTCATACTCCTCGAGCCTTCTTTAGTTGGATAATATTTCATTTAAAAACCTAACATAAGAAAGAATTTATTAGCTTCATACTCCTCGAGCCTTCTTTAGTTGGATAATATTTCATTTAAAAACCTAACATAAGAAAGAATTTATTTTAAAGTATCAGTAAAAGGAATATAAAGATACATTTTTCAAAGAACATCCAAAAACTTTCCAAATTCCTTATCCAAATTTCTCCTTAACTATTCTTTAGGGAAAAGCTATAAGTAACTTGTATGATGCAAGAGGGATGTATTTGGGTTCTCCTTCCTCTCCTTTAATTTTTTTTCTTCATAGTTTTCTTACCTCTCTTACTTCCCTTACTCTTAAGCTTCTTTAGTCTAGGATTCCCTAACACTTTATTACTCCTCAATATCATTATGTTGTAATGCTCTTTATAGTTCTCAATTTTGCTAAGTAATTGAAGTATTAGTTTGAGCTTCAAGCATCTTACCATAGGTAGTTATGGAATCTACCTTAGAGTTGAGCTTCCTAATTTTTTCCTTAAAATGTTCATTATGCTTAGCTTAGTTAGTCAAAAAGTTTTTTAGGATAAACTTTAGGTTAGGATTTTAAGTAGGGGGGTTTGTAAGGTATAGGTTAGAAATCAGGTGGTTGTCTATTGTTTTAAAGTATGGTATTAAACTTGTTTCTATAGGAGAAGTTATGGTGGTTCCTCCAACTAGGGTTATACGTATTAAAGAAAAGGGTCATTATTCTTAGTATTGCTCATAGAGTTAACCTGTTAAACATAAGAGTCATGAAAAAATGACTTCCCTAATTGATAGTCAATAGTTAAATGCCTTGGGGATCCACAAATATCATAAGACACATTAGGAGCAAGAATAAAGTTAATAGTCATATAGTCAAATTTCTGAGATAAAACATCATATTTAGGAGTTAGAAGATTCAAAAATCTAGGTTATACTTATCTGGAACCTTCTTCAGAGTGCCTCTTTTACTTATCCATTGGAAGTGGTTCTAAAGCATGTCCTCTATAAGATTGTGAGCTTCATCTACATTTTTATTCGTAAGAGCTATGCTAACAATAAAATTCATAGAAATCTTTGTGTCATAGGCCATCCTATTATAAGAATTATAGAAAATTAGCCACTTCTCTGACCCATAATGATGAAAAACCTCAATTACTCCTTATACCTCTCCTAAGCTACAACGTTTCACCTTTCCTTTAGAAAAAAGTGGTAATTTGATTCCTTATTTATGCATTCTTGTTTAGAGGAAGTACTTAGCTAAAAATGTCTGAGAAAGTTGATCCTACGTGGAAATTGATCATATCAATAGGATCTATAACCATGGTCTCTCCTTATCCCTTACAGGAACATGAATAACTTAAACTTAATGGTATCAATAGAGATATCATTGAGCTTTGATGCACTATAATATTATAGACATATAGACATATATAGGTTAGGATCTTTAGATGATATTCCTCTAATTTGATTATACTATACTATAAAAAGAAGAGAGGTACAAAGTTGGGAGTTTTGATGCTAGGAATGTTTAGCTGATGCCTTAGGAACTTGGTATGGCAAAATGCTTCAAGGATGTCATATTCTCTATAACTATCTTTTGCTTCCTCAATTTATATTCTCCTCTAAAGCTTCTTCTTATGTACAAGTTTATTTTAATCTCAGGATCTAGTTCCATAAGATTCTTGAGAGTATTGGACTATTAAAAATAGGAAGGGGCTTGTAGAGGAGAAAGAGTAAAGAAAATTTAGTAAACTATAATGAAAGAACAAAAATAAAACATACCTAGTCTAATCAATTGTAAATTGGTTAATGTTAAATCTAGTCCCTAATAATGACGTCAAAAACTTAATTGTCCTATGTTTTAACACAAGCACAAGACATTACTATAGTTAGTACTGGTGAGTATAAGTTACTATGAGGACTATCAGTTAACTACTTATTAGTCCTTAATGGCACACACAAGGAAGGGGTGAATTGAGTGTTTATAAAATTTAAAAAAATTTCTAATCAATGAACTCAATTTAACAACAATCAGTATATATATATATATATATATATACTTAATATAAATTAATCAAATAACTAAATAATAATTTAAAGAGGATAAAGAAGAGAAGATGTAAACAAATTTATAGTGGTTTGATATACTACCCTTGCTTACTTCAACTCCCAAGACCATTTTTAAAAACCCATTAAAATTATTCTTTCAAGGAGAATAATAACCTTTGAAGAATATTTTTGGTAAAAGGGAATTGTAGAAGTTTTGAATTAAAAAATTTCTTTACCATAAGTATACAAATCGTATCTTATAACATAAAAGGTATCATCCCACAAGGATTGGAATAGTCACCCAACAATTCTTTTAAACTTGTTTTAAGTTAAACAGTAAGACAATTTACTAAAAATTAAACTAAAAATAAAGAATTGATAATTAAACAATGAAATAAACAATAATGCATTGGTTGATTGATCTATAATGAAAACTAAGATTTACTTCTATCCTTATTTGTTTTCACTTTACCTTCTTGATTTAATGCTACTTAATCCTAGATATCTCATAATTATGGTTAGCCTCTCTCTCGATCCAATCAAGTAATCATAAATAAAATAGACAGAAATTGAATTGTGACCTCTTGATCTATTAAAACTCTTCCTAACTATGCAATTTGATTTGAAGCAATCTTATGGATAACTAATAAACAATTAAGATCTCTCTTTGATTGCCTATTAGATTGATGTTTATAGGTCTATTGAGGTACCAATTCTTACTATGCAACACAAAAAACTAATCCAATATAATATTTTGATTCAAACTGAACATAAAGCAATAAACATCAGAAGTATATTTCATTAAATAAAGAATGTAAATTTTATCAAATAAATCAAGAGTAATTCCTAAAAGGAATTTAACAATCCATAGATTTAATTATACATGCTAACTGAGTCATCATCAAATTTCAACAACAAGGAACTAAAAGAAAAAAGGAATTTAGGTCTTTCTTCATCTTTTCTTCAAATTTTCCTGTCTCATCATCAAACATATCAAACAACCCTCAAATTCTTTCCTTAAATAATAATCAATCAAACAAAACACACAAAACACTATTAAGAACATAAATCTATGTCCTAAATAGTTGATCATCATATAAGACAACACTAAAAGCATATTTTAATTTATAGAAAACACACTCTACAATAATAACACCCAGTATGAATCTTGTTGATAGGTGAGGCCTGGGGTAGAAAGCACATTCTAACACCTAGAAAGCACACTATAACTCACACCTATCATCTTCACCATACTTAAATCTTTGCTTGTGCCTAAGCAAAACTAAAAAAAAAAAACACAAACACATAATCATACAACAATATAATAATGGCATATTGGCATCAAATTTCATGAAATTAACTTATCCATAAACATCAATTACTTAAAAAGTTCCAACATATTATAAACATCAATCACTTAAAAAGTTCCAACATACTAACTTATTCTATTCATGTTCAAATGCTTTGATCTAAATACATATATAAACCAAAATATTAATACTTATTCATACATCGATGGCACTTGGAAGCATGCATCATTATTATATACCAATTAAAGAGGTGGGCCATCACTAAATACACGCTCATAGAATTTGTTTGGACATTTAACAAGAAAATCAACAGGTTCTCTTTTATTGAAATATCATATTTTTGTATTTTTTTTAATGATAACCTAGTCTTTTGGCGCAAAAGGAAGCACCTTGTCATGAATGTCTCCTTGTTACTCAACTAGGTTATGTTTTATCAAGCTTGGTTGGATTGCCATTCTAGCCTTTTGACACAAAGATAAAAATTTTATTGTGAATTCCCCTAATTCCTAAGCTATATCACAACTCATAACTAGTTATCAACTCTATTCTTAACCCATTTTTTTCAAAACGAGAGAGAAGAATAGAAAATTTATTTAATAAACATTTTTATATATTTGACCCACAACATTTCTTCTTAGTCAATCATTCCCATAAATGGATACTAATGATGACTACCAATTTAAATAAATTTAGTTATAAGTGCATCCAAACAAATGTCATAAAATGAAAGAATAAGTGCAATATTGTAGTCAATATGCATATTCACCTTAAAACATTTTAACACAAACTTAACAAGCTAATGTTTCTTCAAAAATTAAATGATTATGTTCATAGATAAGCTAATTCATTTCAATTTCATGCCATTAACACATTGACACAATACAAACATCATGTAACATAATTTTTACACAATGCTAACATAGTAAAAAACTAATATAATACAAATATAAAGTCAAACACAAATGATATGCAATTGCATATATTCTCCATACTTGAATAACATATTATCCTTAATATGGAAACAAAGCATAAATCAAATATAAGCAATCACAAACTAGTTAAACAGTAAAAAAAAAGAAATAGAAAAGAAAAGGAAGAATACTTATAGGGATTGTGGTGGTGATCATGTAGGAGACTGGACTTCGACACCTTGGATGATAAAAAACTTAAGTAACTTCTTTGTTTGGTAGCACTGATGTTGCACTACCTCCTTCAATTGTTTCTCTATAATGTCCACTCATCCATCTAGGTTCTTGTTGTTCTCTTCTAATTTACTAAGCACCATCTCCTAGACTTCTTCTTCTTATTCAGACTCTTCACTCGATGATACCATTTGTTGTTATTGTTGTAGTGCAGAACTAGTACCATCTGTCTTATATTATGCTTAACTTTAGATTTAGAGCTTGGATCTTAGAGTTCCATACCATAGGACTATAAGATCTTGGCCCTCCTCAGTAAGTATTATTTAACCTTTAAGGTAAAATAGGGGTTTGTCCATCAACAATAACACCATGGTATTGAGCCAAAGTAGTTACTAAAAATCTCATACCTAAATAGCTGCTTTTAAAAGTGAAGTAAGTATTGTTTGAAAAATATAGTTTGATGTGTAGACATTGATTTTGTTCTCCATACACCAAAGTAAAAATAATTCCTTTATGGAACATTTGTTACTTTGACTTTCAGTAAAAATAGTGTGACTCATGAATTTATTAATTAATAAATATTCCAAACTTTGAATGACATTAATTGGTGAATTATATGGGAAAACACATTTAAACCAGTTAATGTCTTTCGATAATTTTTTTAGGAATTAAAGAATTGGATTCTAAAAGAAGGCATAACTTTAAATGTACAATGAGTGCAACCAAGATCATTCAATCCAAAATGGAATTACAAACCATCAACCCCAATTTACAATCAATCCACCATATCTAGTAGAACATTGCATATATTGCTACCAATTTAGCTTAGCAACCCCATCTCTGATTTATCTCTTCTGATGTTTTGACTATGCTCTTTAGTAACAAGAAAAGATCCTTGATTTTTTCCAAGTTTGGATTCACTAAAGCTTGTAATCTCCTTTTCCTTATTTTTAAATTTTATGTTATTTCTTTCCATCCAAACCTCATACACTACAACATTGAATGCTACCTTGAGTAGTTCTTTGTCACCTTTCTTACTGTTGAGTTGCAAAGTTGTTATGTTAACTGGGTCTAAGAGTAGCTTAACTCCTCTACATTGCAAGTTGTTTTGATCTTATTCCATAAGGTGCATGTGAATTAGTATCGGAAATACAAATGATCTCTTATTTCTTGTTGATGTGAGCACAGAACGCACATGAGTCCTTAAGGGTGGAGCATTTAATTCTAACCATAATTGTTATTGTGAGCACAAAAAACACATGAGTCCCTAAGGGTGGAGCATTTAATTCTAACCATAATTGCCAAGATTCCCTTGAGAGCTTGCTAGGTGATGTATGCAAAATTGGGGAAATTTCTAAAGAACCATATCAGTTTATGCCGATTCACTTTTGGTTTGGATTGTATTAACAATCCCCTCATAGAATTATTGGTGAAAATTTTTAAGCTATGTGCTATCCATATTGTTTTGTCTTCCTTTTCAGAGTTAGGTCTATAATCAAGTGCTACGTTAGCTATCCTATCAAATCCCCTTTGCTTAAATCTCTAATGTTGATTCTCAATAAGCTCATCCACTTTTTCTCCAAGTTCATCATGTGCCTTAAATGAAATAAATAAGGGAATAAGTATAATGAAACCTTAGTAGACTAGTTTTCATACCCAATAGATGTATTTTTTCGACTTCCAATAATGTTTTTTATGTAAGGTGTAACTTTAGCTCTCAGTTTAAGTAAATTGTGCCAGGTCAAAGAGTCATTGGATCCATGCCTTACTTCCTAGAAAATTTTCCCCTGCTAGTGTTCAGTATGAGTCCATTGCACAAAAAGGTTCTTTTTGTCTACTATTAACTTCCAAATTCTTTTGGCAATTAGTACTTTGTTGGTGAGTTATATGGAATTGATCCCTAACCATCCTTGCTCTTTTGGGTACCATAAATCTTTCCAAGAGACTTTATCACTAAAACTTTTATGTGGATCCCCATGTTATAAGACATTCTTTAATAATTTCTTAATGTCATTTGCCAATTTCTTAGGAAGACTTGAGTGGGAAATCCAGTAATAGTAGAGGTTGGAAAATATAGTTTTGATAAGTTGAGTTCTACTTACATAACTTAAATCTTTATTACATCAATTTCTAAGCTTCCTCTATACTTATTCTAGTAGTGGTTTGTAGTCTTTATAGGAAGGTTTAGAAGTGGTAATTAACACTTCAAGATAAGTAAATGGTGGGTGGGTATACTTGATATGAGTTATGTTCTCCAATTCTTGCTTAAGAAGTTCTGCATCCTTAGAAAGTAACAACAGATTTTCCCCAAAGTTAACTTCAATCCTTAAGATACTACTAAATTGTTTGATAGATTTAGTTATCATGCTTACTACTAGTATGACAACCTTACAAAATAGCAACCAATCATCAACAAATGATAGGTTAAATAGCTTCAGGTTTCTACATTTCTTATAATACTTAAACCCTAAACTAGTACTGATGTTACGGCCAACAAGTTGAATGACCACCTTCATGCAATTGTAAATAGGTAAAAGGGTAAAGGATCCCCTTACCTGAGTACCTTTTCACCTTTAAGGTGGTGTAGCTTCTCCATTCATAATTATACTAAAAGCAGGCATAATTATACACTTTTTAATCCACTGTAAGAATTTCCCAGGAAATCCCATAGCTTCTATAGCTAGCATGAGGAAATTCCAATATACTAAATTAAAGGCTTTCTTGAAATCAACTTTTATTTCACACATTTTTCTAATTCCCTTTCTTATGTATCCTTAGAATAAATCACAAACAATCAAGATGTTATCACCCACATTTCCTCATTGGATGAATGCACGTTGTGTTGATCAGGGTAGGGAACTCAGTAAGGGTTTTAGCCTCGATGATTGGTATAGATTACATTGTACTTTTATAGGTAATTTGATATATTTTTAGCGGTTAATTTGATTATTTAGTTTGTGTTTAGGTTAAGAATTATGTTAGTTCATAAATATTTGTGTTTTAAGTGTTATTTGGGTGAGAACATGTTTTTGAGCTTCAATTTTATATATATGAGGTGCCGTGATGAGTTTGTTAGTATTTCAGGGCATTCGGAAGAGTTTCGGAGGAGAGCCGAACCAAAACACAGGGATAGGGCCATGATCATGAGGAATCTGTCACGATTGTGACAGAAGCTAGAGCATAAGGCCACGATTGTGGGGAATTTTCCACGATTGTGACAGAGAGCAGATAAATAGGCCACGATCGTTCATTAAGGGCCACGATTGTGGCCTACGTGTAGACAGACGCGAAGTCACTTTTGAATTTAAGTTTTCAAGGGACATTTTGGACATTTTAGACCCTGGAAGACACTAGGGTTACCTTAATTGGAAAAGACTAAAAGTATAATGATGGAACCCTAGAGGGGAGTCTACATTCAGCCTGTATTTGGAAACCCAAAAAGAGAGAGAGAAAAGAAGAAGAAGAACATGAGGGTTCTGACATTGAAGCTTCTCGGAATAGGTGATCTCCTGATGCTACTGCTTTCCTGAATCATCCAACCTAAGTTTCATTTTCTCCCCATTTATCATTTTATTCATTTAAAGTGTAAGATTGAGATGGGTTGTATGGTTGCGGATTTTGAGTTGTTAATGATGTTCTAATTTTTCCTTCAGAATTTTGCTTATATTTAATGTTAATTTAGTTGAATTGTGTTTAATTGATTTGGGTTTTGTGATTGATTAATGTATTTGCATGTTTCAATAACAAACTGAGAGGGTGAACCAGATAAAAATGATTAGATTGGATTAACGAGAGTTAGGCGATCTAGTTGACCACTTAATCAATCTAGTCGATAATTTCATATAGAGAGATCCATATGAGAACTGATTGTTTATTAGAAAGCTTTAGAACTAATTAGAATTATGGTAATTTGTGAATTGAGTGATTGCAAGTCTATAATTTGATTAGGGTTTACAATTTAGGGAATAGTTATAACTCGAAAGAAAATATTCAATCTTACGATCATCTAGAACCGACATCCTTTAAATGCAAAAATGGCTAGATTAGCATTAATGATAGGTAAAATTGTTGGGCCTTGAATTTTTGTTTATTTTAGTAAACATGATTTGAATGAATTCTGGTATTGTTAGATAAATATTTTTG
>JAOTAY010020043.1:0-13624 GCA_025629805.1 Erythroxylum baracoense
GTGTGTTAATTTTGAATTTGATTTGAAAGTGGAGAAAGTATAGGAATTAGTGAAAGTGGAGAAAGTATAAAAACTAAGCCTATGTGTTACAATTAATTTCTTTTATTTCTAAATTAAATTAATGCTAATAAGCATGTTCTATATATCAATCAATACAATTTTGTTTTGTTTGATCTTGTCCTTATATATTTACTCCCAAGATGAATTTGCATTGCATCAAGAATGAAAAGGGCATTTTCATTTATGTTTGGCATGTGGGCCTCATATTTGTGGAAAGAAATACATAGGTTGCATTGTTAATGGGGTGAGATTTCACATACAATATTGAGATAGTCGAGTTAGAAGTCAAAATAATGGGGTTGTTGTTGAAGGATGTCATGACGACGAAATAATTGACTTTTATGGTGTAATCTTTAAAACAATAGAGTTACACTACATCAAGGATAAGAAGGTTGTTGTACTTAAATACAAATGGTTTGATCTAACTGACATGAGAGTGAACGAGTATATTACTAGCATAAATGTTAGTAAGATATGGTATGATAATGATCCGTTTGTCTTTGTGAGTCAAGCTAAACAAGTTTTCTATGTTAACGATACAATATTGGGCATCAATTGGAAGGTTGTGATAATGTACTTAATGATGATGATTTTCAAAATCTTGATCATGATGATTAAATGTAAAAAAAAATTTGTATTGTTTGAAATGTTATGTTCATAATTGTCTTATGTTGTTAATGTTTTACTTGTGTTAATTAACGATTACTAGATGCATATTTTTAATGTTTGACTTATGTTTTTGCGGAATGTTATGCCGAATGTTTAGTATTTGAATACTGATCTCCTAATATTCATGTGAAAAATTAATGTTTGAGTTAAGATTATAATAATTGTTCATATTTCGTCTTACACAGATTCATTATAATGGCACCTGGTAGAAACAAAAGAAAGAGGGTGGTAACGACTGAAGAAGTTCCTCTTATAGAAGAACCAACAATTGATTCATCAAATGAAGAAAGTCAACAGCAACCTTTACCAACATCGTCTGTTAGTCATAGGAGATCTTCAGGTCTGTTATTGTTAACCAAACATATTTACATTAATGTTGAAATTACTCATTACATGTTTACTGTGTTTTTCTTATTATGAATTTATTATTTTCAGGTTCCAATACTGACATTAGAAAATGAGGTTGAGGTAAGACAAAAGGAGCTAAGTTAAAATAGGCGAGTGTTGCAATGAACACCAAGTTATCTGTAACCATCGACCTCATGCAACGTCGCTCGCTGCATAAGATCCAATATGTAAAATTGACCAGCGAGTTGGGCGTCGTTGTGAGGAATGAGTTGCCTTGCCTTCAACATGTCGGTAGGTGAAGGAAGACAACTTGCTCTAAAATGCTTTGGACAAAGTTTTGGTAATATTTCAATTCATTTAATTATATGTATTACGATTTTACTTAACAAAATTAATAACTTAACTTATACGTCTTCTTCACAGATGAAGCTTAATATCGTTGATATCGACACCCCTGAGATTTCAAGCAGTGTTAGTTTACTGCTGAAACAAAATTGTCACCAAAAGTTATTACCTACGTTTACAAGAAAGTCCCTAAAAACATTTACCTTCAACAAAAAATTAGTAACTAAAACTATTCTGCTACAAAAATAGAATCGTAAAAAAAACTATTAACTACTAAAAAGAAATCGTCACAAAAGGTTTTTAGCTACGTTTACAGGAACGTTTCTAAAAACATTTACCTACAACAAATAATTAGTCGCTAAAATTGTTCTGCTACAAAAAGGAAATCGTCACTAAAACTAATTACTTATGACTATAGTTTAGTCGGGAAAAATTTTATCTACGGAACAAAAATGTCACCAAAACCTATGTACGACGTTCTATGTTCTCGTCGGTTATATTTTTTACCGACTAATTTGTTGTGTCGGAAAAAAAAATTTTGCGATGATTTCACGAAAACGTCGCAGATATTGTTTTGCTACCGGAATTTAGCGACGATTGGGGTGACGACTATTTTTTGTCGTAAATTAGAATTTGTGACGATTTTAAAGTGTTTAGCGACGTTTAATTTCGTCACAAATAACCTTATATGTTGTAGTGACGATTCCCACTGTCATACATTCGCTGTCACATATTTTTGCTGTCATGAGTGTTAACTTCATAATCTTTAACATGGTGGATTGTACATGAAACATAAATAATTCTAGGAGAAGTTCTTTATTTCTTGTCAATAATAGTTTCTTTAACCACGGGTTGGAACTTAACTTTAATCTTCTTCTCTTCATTCTTTTCTATATCCCAATTGTTGTGTTCTTCTTTTTGGATACTTCTTTTCATGTACTTGAAGTATAGTGCAAGTTGAAGGATTCCTAGTATGCATCCGATGAGGTTAGGTGTCTGTCAAAAAATAAATTCAGGTAAAGAAAAATGAAAGTTTCGAAGAACTTTTTTTTTTCTTTCTAAATTTTGGGGTTGAAAAAGAAGGTTACAAACCGCAATAAAGAAGTCAAGGTTGATTAGTCCAAAAATCATCCAAAGAACACTTGAAAGGAATGCGAAAAACGATAGGTAGAATGGCATAAATTCCACGTTTTTTGTTTGAATCACTGTTTTCTAAAAGAAGAATAGAAAATTAAATAGTTAGACGAACCTAAAAAAAATTAAATTAGCAACCAAATATTCAATTCGATTATCACTATTCTCTATTTACATTATCCTCTATTTTCTTTTTTTTTCATAGAAAATAGTAATCCTCTTCACTTTCTTTATGTTTTATTTTACAAAGTTAAAAATAAAATAAGATTAATTATATATTTATTATGCGATGGTTATTAATAATAATAATTATAAATAAAATATCTTCATTTACAAAATATAGCATTCATAATTATCCATACCTACTAGTTACTGATTACAAAACTTTTTTAATAAAAAATGGAAAATCATAGTTAATTATTATATATATACAATAGAATTTTACATGAAATCACTGTAAATTGTTTAAATAGGTTAAGACATATTATATAACTTCTATAAATATGACAATGATTCAGCACCACAAAGCTAAAAGTTTTATATTGGATAAGACGACTCTTTTATTATATAGAAATAATTGCAACTAGACATAGTCATATGTTTTATATCATAAAGAACATCACTCACCACAGCCACCAGAGGAGATCCATACATTACAGTAGCTGTCACTACTCCGATACATCCAACAAATAGCTTGCGATGGTGTTGGTCGTGGTAAGCGAACATGGAAACTGCGACAATCAAAACGAAGGACAGAAGAGTGAGTATGGATATTTCAGCCACCTTCACCTGGATGGTAAGAACAGTGTTCTTGCATGAGTATAACCATAGGTTTTGTTAGTTAAATGATATAAGAACAGTGTTTAGCGAGCTTGCCTTCTCTTTTACGGGAGCAAACCATAGATATATGATGATGAAGGACGACCCAAGAATTGTCCCTATAGCGTCAAATTGTGACCACAGGCAACTTTTTCCATCGTATTGTTGATTTTGTGACATATTTCTAAGAATTAGTGGCAAGTGTAGGAAATTCCACATCGGAGAGATGTAAAAATAGAAAAGTCTCCCGACCATAACGGAACAATTATAAAATTTTTTGTTTTGATTTCCTAAAAATTAAGACCACTTTAATCTATAAAATGATTAATAATCATAATAAAATGGAAACTTAATTCGTACCTTATTTCGAAGTTTGATTCTTATCTTGTTGAATTCTTCGAATCGTTTCTGAAACCGATCCGTCTCAACTACCATAGCCACTCAAATATTTGGCCTCTAACAGTATCCACAGAATGATATGAGAGAACTCAGTAACTCTCCATTAGAACTTAAGCCTATTTATAATAGGTTTTGAATGTTTTAGTAATTTAATTGAAATTAAATTATAATTTCAATTAAACTTTAATTAGAATTATTTGTAATTCTAATTAAATATCAATTATGCCCAAATTAGATTCAATATCTCATATTGATCCTTATTTATTAAATATTTCATATTAATCATAAAGTTTCTCAAACTTTACAATCAAGCCTAACTTGATTAAATTAACTTTGCTCTCTTCAACTCATTCTATATGTGAGACCCATTATATTTCTAAATATGTTCGCAATGATTATAAATTATAATTGTAATGTATAATTAGAATTAGATAAATTAAAATTTCCTTTTAATTTATCTTTAATTCTCCAATTAAACAATTTATAATCATAGATTAAGATTGACGTCTAACAACGCGTCATAACCACCTAAATATTTAAGAATGTCAAAGTGGTTTTGACTAATCTTTTTGTGTATGATTTTTTTGTATAATTCAATCCTTTTATCATACAATGTTCCAATTAGACATAAAGTATGAAATTAATGTATACTTTATTTTTAGTCCAATCATATTAGTTCTCCGCTATTAGCTATCGATTCAATTAATGACATTTGTAAATTATTTACAAAATTTAATTCAACCTTGGCCAAGGATTTCCTAAATCAATACTAATCGAGAACAACGAAACATTCTCCCTAATTACTTTAGGGTGAAGAATCATATGTTGATCACACAACTATCTTTATATAATTCATGCTACATCCAATGACTACGTTTGGTCGACTAATGATTAAATAGGTCATAAATAGTATTAAAACATAGCAATCCTTATATAAGATAACTTTGGTGACCTCAAGTCAAAGGATCACTTATACATCATCACAATGAGAATTCCATAGACATACAAGTAATGTTCTAAATGGATTTCTCATGTCGGGTCTGTTCAGTGAACTTGTTCTCTAATAAGCACCCACACATTTATTTAAGTATTTTTATACTTTAGCCTATGAGATCGACTACTTCCTTCATAAGAAAAAGCATAACGTATGTTAGTCTTTTTGTGTTCCATTAATGTCTAGTCTTAATAGAACAATGACTAGAAACAATTTAGGGATAATACATAAATACAATATGAATCTTATAATAATTTCATTTGTAATGTACTATTAACTCATGAACTTTATCATATACATCTAAATATGTACAAGATAAAGAATGTCTTTAAATAATTGTCATTAAACTATAACCAAAGTGATTGACTGTAGGGCATAAACTAACGTATAATACTTTGTTTGTTTTTATCTTCTCCCCCATTTGTGATTCTTCTCATCAAAATAATGGAATATCAAGGTGGTGTTTGAGGAGTAGGCAAGTCAAAACCTCGTAAATCTTTGGTGTTCTTATTAGAGATGTCAATGGGCCGACCCGTCCCGACCCTAAGCCATGGTGGTCTATGGCCCGACAAGTTGGGATGCCGAGCCACAGGCCAAAATCGTGTCGGGTTGGGCCCTTTTTGAAATCTCTAGTTCTTATTTTGGGTGATATTTTTTATTGTCTATTTAATAGCTATTGTCGAGTATAGCTATAGTGATATATGTGCTACTAATTATATACCTAGAAAAATGCTAAGGAGGGGTACTTAAATTGACCAATGTGTTGCATTGACTCCTAAAAATTTATCTGGTGTAATTACTGGTATAATAGTTCACTCACTATTCACTTGTGCAATAAGGTGAAAGTTTTTATTGGTGAAAAGCAACTTAAATTTCACAAAAATTGGTATTAGAGGCAAGGTTTCTAAGTATGCTCTATGGTTACAGCTTAGTTTGATTTTCCACACCAGAAAAGATTTTCCTTAGGTTATTGGCATTCCTCAATGAAAGCTATTGAATAGAAGTTGAAGCAGAGATGGTAGAAATCAAAGACATGACCGTACTAACCACACCGGTAGCTTCTACCTTGTCTATTCTGTGAAGGATTGGTGTGAAAAATGTAAGATTAGCGGTGAAGATTTTTGATGGTACAGGTCATTTCGACATATGGAAAAGTGAGGTTCTAGATACTCTCTTTCAGTAAGGCTAGATATTGCCATTGAAGAAGAGAAACCAGAAGGGATGGACGAGAAAGAATGGAAGACTATCAATCGTCTGGCATGTGGTACAATTTGATCGTGCCTGTCTAGAGAATAGAGATATTCTTTTTTGTAAGGAGATTTTTGCAAGTAAATTGTGGAAGGCATTGGAGGAAATATTTTTGAAAAAAAAAGCAATCAAAACAAGCTTTACATTAAGAAAAGATTGTTTCACTTCACTTATTTTCCTAACACCAATATGAATGATCAAACCACAACCTTTAATCAGTTGGTAGCTAATTTAATGAATATGGATGTGAAGTTTAAAGATGAAGATCTAGCTTTGATGTTGTTAGGATCTCTTCTTGAGGAGTTTGAGTTCCTTCAAACTACTCTACTCTATGGGAAGGTTAAGGTGTATCTAAGTGAAGTTTGTGCTACTTTGCACAGTTATAAGTTGGGGACGAAAGATAAGAAAGGACGCACAAATGGAGCAGCAGAATCATTAGTAGTTAGAGGTCGTTCGCAAAGCTAGAAGAAGGGAAACAAAGGGAAATCAAAATCTAGATCAAATAAGGATGAATGTGCCTTTTGTTGGGAGATTGGGCACTGGAAAAAGGATTGTCCAAAGTAGAAGAATAAAGGCAAACTTGATCAGAGAAAGGCTGTTGCAGATTCTAATGTTGCTGAATGTGACAATGCAAACTCAGATCTTTCATTGGTTGTTACATCCTCAATAAACCATTCTAGTCCATATCTGGTATATTCAGGCTGTAGCTATCATATTTGTCCCAATCGAGATTGGTTCTCTGATTTTAGAGAGCTAGAAGATGGAGTTGTCTACATAGCAAATGACAATCCCTGCACCATTGCAGCAAATGGAGTTATAAAAGTCATCTCTGGTGCACTTGTGACAATAAAAAGAATTCAAAGGAATAATAACTTGTATTACTACTAAGGTAATGTACTTATTGGAAGAACAATAGTAGCTTCTAATGGTGATCAAAGGCTAGAAGTAGCTAGGTTGTGGCATATGCACTTGGGACATACAGGTGAAAAATCCTTGAAGATTTTAGTAAATCAAGGATTGAAAGGAGTTCGTGCCTACAAATTAGACTTATGTAAGCATTGTTCAAAGGGAAGCAGACAAGAGTGAAATTGAGAGCTACAATCTATGATATCAAGGGTATTCCAGATTATGTTCACTTTGATGTGTAAGGACCTTCCAAAATAGCTTCAATGGGAGGAAAGCACTACTATGTAACCTTTGTTGATGATTTCTCCAGAAGGGTATGGGTGTATACAATGAAGACAAAAGATGAAATACTAGGAATCTTCCTCACTTGGAAGAAAATGGTGGAGACTCAAATAGGCAGAAGGATCAAACGTCTCCGGACAGATAATAGAGGAGAGTATAGAAGTGGTCCATATATGAAAGTTTGCGAAGGAGAAAGAATTATACGACACTTTATGGTTAAGAATACGTCACAACAAAATGAGGTGGTAGAACGTATGAATCGGACGTCACTGGAGAAAGTTCGGTGTATGTTGTCCAATGCTGGATTGGGCAGACAATTTTGGGCTGAGCTTGTATCATATGCAAGTCACCTTATAAATCGCTTACTATAAACTGCTATTGGTGGCAAGATGCCTTTGGAAGTATGGTATAGAAAACCTACTACAGATTATAATTCCTTATGTGTGTTTCATTCCACTGTATACTACCATGTTAAGGAATCAAGCTGGATCCGCGAGCAAAGAAAGAAATTTTCATGTCAGTCACTTATGAGGTGATAGGATATTGTCTTTGGTGTCTAGAGACAAAGAAGATAATCTTTAGCAGAGATGTTGCCTTTGATGAGTCTACCATTGTGAAAAAGGTGACAACTGAAGGTAGTCAGTAGACTGATGGTGCTCCACAGCAGGTGGAGAGTGCTTTAAAATAGGTGGAGTTTAAAAGAAGGATTTGAACCCAGCAACGAGTGATGAAGTAGATGGAGACACTAGTATAAGAGGAGTTAAATGAAGAAGAGGATCAAACTCAAGAACCTCCATAGCAACAACATGAATTAACTGCATTAAATAGGTCAAAATGAAGAATCCAAAGACATGCTTGCTTTGGTGACATGGTGGCTTACACATCTCTGATTGCAAATGATGAAACTCCTACCACTTATCATGAAATAGTCCAAAGGTCTGAAGCAGAAAAGTGGAGGATAGCCATAAATGAAGAAATTACAATCCCTTCATAAAAATCAGACATAGAAGCTAGCTAGTCTATCAGTGGCAAAAAAAGGAAATTGGATGTAAGTTATATGTAAAGAAAGAAGGATTTTCTAAGATGTCTACTATAAGGCAATACTGGTGGCTAAGGGTTATACTCAGATAAAGGGAATTGATTAAAATGAAGTCTTTTCTGCAGTTGTGAAACATTCCTCCATCAAAGTTCTGTTGGCCTTGATAGCACAATTGGACTTCAAGTTAATATAGTTGGATGTAAAAACTACATTTTTATATGGAGATTTGGAAGAGAAAATCTATATAACTTAGCCAGAAGGATTTAAGGCTACTGGTAAGGAGAATATGGTATGTAGATTGGAGAAATCATTATATGGATTGAAGTAATCTCCGAGGTAGTGGTATAAACAATTTGACAAGTTCATGATGAGGCAGAAGTATACTAGAAACAAATACGATAACTATGGGTATTTGCGCAAGCTACAAGATGGATCCCACATCTATCTTCTCCTGTATGTTGACGATATGTTGATAGCTTTAAAGAATCAAAGAGAAATTGAGATATTGAAGATGCAGTTGATTCAGGAGTTTGAAATGAAGGACATGGATAAAGCCAAGAAGATTCTTAGCACTGAGATAAGTAGAGACAGAAAGTTAGGGAGATCGTGTTTGACTCAAAAGCAATATTTGAAAAAGGTTCTACAACATTTTGATATAAATGAAAAGTCAAAACCTGTTAATACTCCGCTTGCTCCTTATATGAAGCTTAGTGCATCCATATCTCCAAAGGAAGATGCAGAACGAGAGTACATGTCAAAATTACCGCATACAAATGCAGTTGGTAGCTTGATGTATGCTATGGTATGTATAAGGCTTGACATTTCACAAGCAATAGGAATCATGAGCAGGTATATGTATGATCCAGCAAGGAGCATTGACAAGCTATAAAATGGATTCTACGATACGTTTTGAACACTGTAGATATTGGATTGATGTTTGAGCGGGATGAGAAAGGTGGTCATTGCTTAGTTGGATATTGTGATTTCGACTATACTGGTGATCTAGATAAACGTCGATCAACTATTGGTTATGTGTTTCCTCTTGCTAAGGGAATAATTAGTTGGAATTTTGCCTTACAATCAACAATGGCTTTATCTTCTACAGAGGTCGAGTATACAACAGTTACAGAGGCTGTTAAGGAAGTAATTTGGCTTCAAGGGTTGCTTGATGAACTGGGAATTGGACAGAAGCATGTTAAAGTACATTGTGAAAGTCATATTGCTATTCATTTAGTGAGGAACCAAGTTTATCATGCAAGGACAAAACATATCGACGTTCATTGTATGAGAGATTTTAAAAGACGGTGGAATAATACTCCAAAAAATCCTGCAAATATGATGACAAAATTGGTGACGGCAATCGAGTTCAAACACTGTTTGAACTTCATTAACGTTTTGAGAATTTGATAGTAAGTGGAGACACTACCAAAGATAGTTTCATTTGTGAGAGGATTTTCAGACTAAAGATTGGAAAATATGTTAAGTGGAGAATTGCTGACTTTGTAACATATTTCGAAGACTTTGTGACAAGTATGGGAAATCTCACATTGGATAAATGTAAAAATGGAAGAACCTCCTTAAGCTATAAAAGGAGGGCTCCTTCACCTTTGTAAATCATCCTAAAATAAACAAGTCTTCCTCCCTTATAAGACTTTGTTTGTTTTTATCCTCTCCCTCATTTATAATTCTTCTCTTCAAAATAGTGGAATATCTCACCACAACAAAACTGACCTTTAGCTAATTTTTTTTGGCAACAATTTGAAAATCGTCACTAAAAGTCAGCTTTTGGCGATGATTTTAAAATTCGTCACCAAAAGTCTAGGTTTTTGTTACTTTTTACAGTATCATCACTAAAGGCATATATTTAACGATGATTTATGTGAATCATTGCAAAATGGGCAATATTTTGTTTTACGTATTTCGTCACTGAATGTCTAGCCTTTGGCGATGATAATATGAAACGTCGCAAAAACCTTGACTTGTAGCGACGAAAATTTAATATCATCACCATAATTCTATATTAAAGATTTTAAATCTTATGGATTTCTTAGGAAAATTTTAAGGAATTTTTAAGTGTGATAACATTCTTAAATTAATAATGTTAAGAAGATAAATTTTTAATGCTAAATGTACTTAATAATCCTAAGATTAATTATGATTGACATTTATATGATTTTTCATTTTTTTTCATTTGCCTTCTTTATAAATTTGTTTAAATCTATAGATTTAGTGAAAAGAAGGCTTGAAAGTACTTGAAAACTCAAGGTTGAAGTGATTTTTGCAAGACTAGTGTGTCACCCTCGTGCACAAGCATGAGGGTGACATCCAGTGTGACTTCTAATGTGACACTCAAATTTGTAAGTATCATATCTTTTGATTCGGATGTCCAAAAATTACAAACTTTATGCCGTTAGAAAAATAAGAGGATAAGCTACAATTTTCATGAAGAAACTTTGTCAAATTCAGCCTAAATCAATACATTTTATGGTTTATACGTGGTTAATTGCTTGGTGACATCTAGGTGTGACACTTAAAATTTTAAGTGTCATATCTTTTGATTCCGATGTTCAAAAATTACAAACTATATACCATTGGAAAGCTAAGAGGATAAGCTATAACTAACTTTTATGAAGATAAATTTGTCAAATTCTTCCTACATCAATACAGTTTATTGATGGTTTATACGTGGACTAATTACTTGGTGACATTTGGCATAATTAAATGTGTGACAAATTGACCAATTATTATGTGACAAGTAGACCAATTTTGGAGTGATTTGTGGATTGATTTGTAGGAGACAAATGGAAACATTTTAAGGAGATTAGTTGCAGCATAAATAATTGACATATGACATTACATGCAAAGTGACACATGCTTAAGAAGTTTGATGACACCTAGCATCCAAAGGTGGTGACTAACTTAAGCTCATTTGGTATTTCTGCAGCCTTCTCTCTCTCCTTTACTCCTCACCACTGACACCTCTCATTTTCCTCTCAACTTCTGGAATTTTGCTTGAGTTTTTCTGCTTTATCACATCAAAATACTGCATTAAGGAAGATAGATCCTGCAATCTTCTTGGTCACCTTGATTGAAATTGTGTGATTGATTTGTTTTTTGGAGTTGGAATTCGAAATTAAATAAGTAAGGGAATTCTGAACTTGATAGTATGTATTACTACAAGCGTTATGAGATTTAAATTGGCATGAATATGTGTTAAGATGATGAGAATTGAATGATGGAAAAATGATGGTTATATGATAATTCTGGATTGACTACTGAACTGATTTTGGTAGTTCAGCCATATCTTGACCTGTAGACATCAAAATAGGATGATTTTAAATTTAGATGAAACTAGACACATTTATCTACAAATTTTATGAAGGAATTGAATTTTATTTCTATCACACTAAAGGTTTTGAAATTTAGCTTGAAGTTGCATTCTAGTTGTTGTCCACAGTTGACAACAGTATGCAGTATTTTGAGTATAACTCATGGAATAATGAACCAAATTGAATAATTTTTGTTTCGTTAGGAACTTAAGACATATAGGAACATTTTTTTAAAGAACTTATTACCCAAAAATCTCATTTTCTATGTCAAAATGGCCATACAAAACTGACTCAAAACCTATCATGTGAAAATAACTGTTTGGAGGTTTTGGGTCCCTTATCCCACAATTGTGAGAAATAGTTAGGAAGGTGAAAATAAATGAGTTTTTGTCCAATTGATGACTGTATAAGGTTAATTGAGAAATAGATAGGTTAATCATGCATAATTAATTGAGATGATAATGTAAAGGATGTATGATGTATAATGTTGAATTGCTTGTTATGATCTTGAATGAATGAGTTCCAAAGGCTTATGTATTATGAATTGAATATGGATGTATGTGAATTGGAAATTTCTGTGATAATATTATGATAATTCCAGACCATCAGTTTTTAGAGGAGTTTCATAGTTGGGATTGTAATGGAAGTGTTTTCTATTTGTGTGATGACTCAATACCTCTATTGATGCATTATTTGATATGTTAGTTTGTTTGAAAAGTCATGATTATGTCAAGTTAAACAAAATGGAGTAAAGTGGTATGTGTTGCAATATGTTCCTCATATAAGAATTCTGAAATAAACCTGTTTTATTTTTAAAACTGTCAAATCCTAATTGTGGGTAAATAGGCATGCCTAGAGGGGTCTGCAGCTACTCTTATGACACTTTGGTGTCTCTTGTTACTGACACTTCGATGTCTCCTGTTATTGACACTTTGGTGTCTCTGGTTATTGAGACTTAAGTCTCTCCTGTTCTGTGATACTGATCACAGTATCTCCTGTATTAGTCCCGTTACCCACTTCTGTATAAAGGATTAATAAACGAACTTGTTTTGTATTTTGTTATATGCTCAGTTCTGATATAAATAAGCTTTCATAAAAAACATCTAATAATATTCAAATTTGAAATCGGTGAGTTTTGCGTTGAAGCAAAAGTGTAACCTGTTCTAATATATTCTATCTTGTTATGAGATTCATGATATTTTGGTTCAGTTTAGAAATGGATAAGTAAATAGATTTTTGAATATGCGAATGTTTGAATGACTGTTTGAAACACTTGTCAACTTATATCCTGTTTAGTTTATTTTTCTCACTAAGCTATATACTTAGCACGGTATATTTGCGCCGTGTAGGTTCAAATAGAAGGGTATAAAGACTGGGACAAGGACAATCGCAGTGGCCAAAGAAGATTGAGTATTGTTTTGACAAAATATATATTTAAGTTTGTTTTTGAGTTGTTTCTAATAATTGAAACAGTTTGACTGTGTTGGAAGGTTTGTAATAACTATAATACATGATGGATTGGGTTTTAAGACATGTTTGTGACAAGTTCAATGTGTATAATGTATTTTGTTTGAAATCCATCTTGTAATGCAATACAATGTAGGTTTGCCCGATTTGGTTTTTAAGGAAGATTTCAAATGCTTTGGTTTGTTTGTCCTATTTTGTGTGGCATCCATATATTCTTCCAGGGGATATTTGGATATTACAACATGTTATTAGAAGTATGGGCAAATGTAGTGCTATAACTTACAATTGCAAAATTCATGACAAAATTGAGGTTTCAAACATTGTATGTGAAATTGGATTGCCAGATCTAAATGTTCCACTGGAAGATTATACAAATAATGAAGCCAATGACATTACTGATTAATCTTGTGTCAGAAGATTCACAATCTGAATTATCAGATAAAATTGGCAGCACAATAGATAATAATGTGAATGGTATGGATATTACTATAATTATGCTAAATTAACTGTCTTTCAAATTTTTGATGTAATAATTTTTTCTTCTTTGTTACAGCTATTGTAAATGAATTGAATGGTGCATCTATT
>JAOTAY010020044.1:0-13623 GCA_025629805.1 Erythroxylum baracoense
TCTTTGAAGATTGGACCGATCGGCCTGTGGGTCATTACGACTGGGCTCGGGCCCAGCACGACCGACCCGACCAGTATTAATACGTACTATTTAAATGTACTATAATCATTCTTAGTTTATTAATTTTGATATCGTTAATAATTATTAGAATATAATTAATTGATCCAATTATTATTAATGATTTTTCGTATATTATTAATTATTTGATTTATTTAAATATAGTTATTTGATTAAGTAGTCAATATTAATATTTGCTATATATTTTTTTGGCTACATGTTACTGCATTAATGATTATTGTTAATATTGTTAATTATTATATAGTTTGTATATATATAAGTTGTTAATTAGAAGAAAAAAATATAAAGAGGATTTCACGGCGTGTCACACCCGTGAAGGAGTGTCATGGGTGTGATATCTTAAGTCACACCCGTGAGTTTTCTTATACTTACTCACACTTGTGACTGGCGTGATTTATTTTTCCTTGTTCTAGGTAGGATTTTTTACTGAATATTTTTTCGTCCTATAATATAAATATGTTTATACTTAAATAATTGTTAATGAATTAATTTTGATATAATTAATAGTTATTATAATACAATCGATTAATTATATAATATATATATATATATATATATAATAATGTTATTATACATATTTGGTTTGAAATAATGAATAATAATAAACAGTTTATATTAATTCAAACTATTTTAATTAACTTAAATATGATTAATTTTGATATATTATAAATATGTTTATACTTAAATAATAGTTAACGAATTAATTTTGATATCATTAATAGTTATTATAATATAATTGATTAATTATATATAATATATATATATAATAATGTTATTATACATATTTGGTCTGAAATAATGAATAATAATAAAAAATTTATATTAATTCGTATTATTTTAATATACTTACATACAATTAATTTTTATATGATAACTAGTTATTAGAATATAATTAATTGATTCAATTATTATAAATAATTATTGGTATATAATTAATTGTTTTATTTTAAAAATATATGGTTACTTATTAAGTAGTCAGTATTAATATTTGGTGTATATGTTACTGTATTAATAATTTACATACCATATTTCTTTAAAACTTCCATCTGCTATTCTTATTTGTAATGGTTTTTCTAATTTTTTCCAATTTTGTAAAAGTTTTCTTGAGGCTATGCAAATTGTTGCACCTGTATCTATATAAGCATTAATAGTTTTATTCTGAATAGTCACTTGAATAAAGGTTGTGTTTAGATTGGCTTGAGGATTCTGAACTTTCTGAATATGATTCATACTGATAGATAGAATTAATTGATGAGTCTGAATTATACTCTGATTCTATTGGTTCGAGATTATTTTGATAAGCAGAATTTAATATATGAAGTTTTTCTTGGAATTTTGTATTCTTTTTATTTGGACATTCATTAGCATAGTGTCCTTCTTCTTTACAGAGCCAACATTTACAATTCTTTTTTCCTTGTGGACAATTCTTTCTTTTCGGTTTAAATTGTCTATATTTTTGTTTTCTAAAATGTTTTTTAAATGGTCTGTATGGTTTTGTATAATATCGTTTTGGATATCTTTTCCATCGATAATTTCTAAATTTTTTACGTTTCTTTGATTGCATTCTTGGATAAGGTGAACCATATTGTTGGGGTACATCTGCATTTTTTGCACAACATAATTGAAGTTTATGATGTTTTAAGGTTTTTCGTAATTGATTTTCTAAACATTGATCTGCTAAATATTGTTGAGCTGTATATATAGCACCGCCAAGATTATTAGCTATTTGATTAGTATTTTTAAACTGAAGAAATTTTTCTTCAACCTTTTGATTAAAAGGATAAGGTAATTTTTGAATAAAAATCTGTGTATAATGTTCTTGTTCTACTCTTGTTAAATTATAATAATATTTTTTAAATTCGCAAATATATTGATCTAAATAACATAGATCATATATTCGCATGTTATTTAAATGTTTTAATGCTGTTACTCTATCAGCATTGAATGTTTCTTGTTTATGAGAACTATAATCTTTGCCAATAAATTCTTTGAAGATTTCGACTGCTATTGCATGAAAAGTCGCACTATCTGTGGCTGATTCTTCATAATGAGTGGTTGTTTTTATATCTATTTCGTTATCTAATAGATATTTTAATACAACTCTAGTGGTTTTATAAGTAATAAAATTCCAAAGTGAATTTTTATTAACAATATCTCCAAAAGGTTTTTCAATTTGTAACACTAATTGTATTTTATTTACCCAATCTAATATAAGTTCTTCAGGGTTGGTTACACAGTCTATATTTAAGGTTGTTCCGGATCTAGTATTTATATGTTTTGGTTCATATTCGATAGGATATTTTCTAATTTTTTTACCTTGTTTATAATAACCTTGTCGATTTAAAATTATATTTTAATAAATCAATTAACTTATTATATTATTATTAATTATATCAAAATTAACAAATTATTTAATTATTTTAAAATTAATTAATTAATTTTTATATTATTAAATATATTATAGGAACAAAAGAACCACTCCCTTGTCAAGAGATATATATATACTGAATATTAATATATAATAATAAACAATTAATAATGCAGGTCATGACTAACATATATACTAAATATAAATATGTACTACTTAATCAAATAATTATATTTTAATACATCAATTAATTATATATTAATTATTATTAATTATAATTGAATTAACTTCACATTTTAATGATTAATAATTATTTTATAAATAAATTATATTTTAATAAAAGAAGTAATCTATTATATTTTAATTATTATTAATTATATCAAAATTAATTAATTAGTTAATTAATTAATTCATTATAAATAATTAATTGTATTTTTATACGTGTTACATATATTATAATTAATTAATCAATCAATTATGTTATAATTAATAAACTAATTAATAATATTTTAATTAATTAAATAATTATTTAATAAAAATGTTATAACATTATATAGGTGTTAATTAACAAAAGCAAAAAAATATGTCACAATCGTGCATGGGAGTCACTACTTAGAATATTAATATATAATAATTAATAATAATTAACAATTAATAATTCAGGGTCATGATTAACATATATACTAAATATCAATATGTACTACTTAATCAATTAATTATATTTTAATACATCAATTAACTAATTGTTTATTAATTAGTATTAGCAATAAATTATGGAATAAATTTTGTAAAGTATTATTTCGTAATCAATGGGCATTATAATTATTATGAATAATCAGGGCTGTGACTTGTGCATATGTACATATATACATAATATATTAACATATACAATGATAAATTAAAAAATCATTGTGAATTATTTTATATGTCAATGTGGTAATTTACATTCTAAAATTGAAGAATAATTATAATTTGCACAAATCAAAACATCATAGTCATACTTTATCAAAATCATACTATAAAATAGTGACTTGTTTATAATTATGGCCACATTGATTGCTAAATTCAAAGTATAAGAAGCATTTGAAAGATGAAAACAGTGGAAGGGTGTGAAGAGACATTATTAGTCATAATGGTTCGAAGATCAAGAAGTATAATTTGGAAGTCACAAGTCACAGCCTTGCATATATACTTAGAACAGTGTCCCTCTTCTGTCAAGCACGATCGTGCAACACTTAACAATCCCTCTCTGTCACAATCGTGCAACTCCCCAATGTTCCTCTCGGTCACGATCTTGCACTCCTTTATTCAAGCATCATTCTAGCTTTTTTTTGATAAATCAGTAATATTATAAATCAAGAAAATAAGGGTTTATGTACATAGCTAGAGATTGCCCAAAACCAAATCTCATACCGAGACCAAATCATAATCAACCCAACCTGAACAGACTTGATGCAAATCTAAACTGAATACAAGCAAATCAATATATGACACAAAACTAAAAATATACAAGACCAAATACAAAATACTGCTTAGTTCTGTCATACCTCCAATAACGTTTTGAGGTACAACCTTAGCCGCTCCTATCATGTATACTCACTGCACTCTTGTAGCATCTCAAAATCAAGGATACCAATATAGCTTGATAGAATCCACTGACTTGATCTCCTTCACTAAAGTCAGCTTTTTCCTGAAAAATAAAGGTCCTTTGCAGAATGTGCAGACCTATCCCCCTAATGCTTGCATCCAATCTATCCTTACACCAAGCTTCCTAGACGTTATTTTTAAGGTTTTTGAAAAATAACCCTTCCCAAAACCATCGGCAGTAGTCACACACCCACTCATTCAAAACATTCAAGTAAAACTCGACTTTTATGAGCACTATCCTAGTGACTGGGATCACCATTGTTATAAATTAGCAAAGAGGGAGATGATGAACTCCTCTTTACCTTATATTTCCATAACCTGAAACCAACCTGCAAAACATTACATTAGGAAAAAGAAAACAAAACTCCACAATTACCTTCTCTCAGTGTTTGCGCAGAGTTATTCCATAACTTGCAAGATCACTCTAGTAATAATGCTCCCCACTTCCCTAGCTGTGTCTTTGAAGGTTCTGAGGTTTCTTTTGGACCATAAGTTATACACAATAACAGATAGTAGGATAATAAAAATGTTGAGATCAAAGTTTCTGAAGTTTTGAAGCTGATTAAATCAATTTAGAATAGATTGAAGGCTTAACAGGTTTGGAATGTATATTTGAAAGTGGTTAAGACAGTGTAACCACACTGATTTTGAGAATGAACATTCAAAGAAGAAATGGTTAATAGACTCATTATCCAAGGAACATAGGGAGCAGTGATTTGGGATATAAGAATAAAGGAGCTTATCCTTTGTTTGTAGTTTATCTAGAAAAGCTCACTACAGGAAGAAATAATACCTTGGTTTGTACCTTTATGCCACACTAATTTATGCCAAGGTACGCTCGGATTACTAGGTCTCATAAAATTGGATGCTGAAGCATTTGTGTATGTTTTTGAAGGGCTGGCAATCCATTGCAATCTATCAGGTTGGGAACAATCTGGTTGATACAATAGTGGCTCTAGCATATGAATGATCTCATTTGTGGCATCTTGCTAGCACCATCCATTGTCTCTAATAACATCAGTTACTTTTGCATTCATCAGGAGTTTTGATCCATTGATCACTCTAGGAGTTGAGAGATCCTTTAAGATACCTCTAGGATGCCAAGGGTCTTGCCATAAGAAAGTAGAATTCTCATTTCCTATCCTAAATCTGAATTAGTTCCCAATGAGATCTATAACATGTAGAAGCTTTCTCCAACTCCAAGAATTATTAGTCGGTAGAGCACTCCAAAAAATTTTCCTTTTAAGAATAATAGTATGTACCCATTTAACCCACAAGGCTTCACTATCATTAAAAAGAACCCAGATTCTTTTTCCTAACAAGACATTATTCAAGATAGATAAATGTTTAATTCCTAGTTCACCCTCTTTTTTAGGACTACAAAGGTCATTCCATTTAACCTTTGCATGAGCTTTGGAAACCTTCCCAGAGCATAAAAAAATTCCTAAGCTTGGACTCAATTTCTTTAATTATTTCTTTAATAATGGAGGAGAGAAGTATGAAATGACTAGACCAACAGACTTGAAAAGTAGAGAGGACTGAGATAATCAACTGAAGTCTACCAGCATAGGACAGAGTTTTATGGGTCTATTTATTAACCCTGGAATCAATTTTATCCAACAGTGGCAAGCATTCTCTCCTAGATAACCTACCTGTTAATAGAGGAACTCCCATATACCTCATAGGGAGATAACCTCTTTTGAGACCCGAAATTGTTTCCATTTGATGGGCTATATGATCCATATTAGGAGATAAAAAGAACTGACTGTTATTAAGGTTCATGTCCATGCCAGAAAAATTTGAAAAGTGCGCATGCAATTAAGCAAAGTATGCACCAAAGGCAAATCAGCATGACAAAACAATAAAAGATCATTAACAAACAAAAGATGGGAAAGCTTAAGAGCTTTACACCTCCGGTGGTATTTAAAAGAAGCACTATCTACTACTTAAGCATTCAAACTCCTAGAGAATACCTCCATACAAATAATAAAGAGATACGGTGATATAGAATCTACTTGTCTTAAACTTGACTTCCAGATTTTCTTTCAAAACAGATTTTTGGGTCAATCTTACATGGCCATTTTGACAAAGAAAATAAAGTATTTAGGCAATACATCCTTCTAAGCAAATGTTCCCATATGTCTTAAGTTTCTAATGACACCAATTTCATGCAGTTTGGTTCAATATTCTGCAAATGATATTCAAAATACTACATACTGTTCCCAATAGTCACAGGCGTGACTACTTAAGTTATATATATATACTTAAGAGTTATATATATATTTATTAATAACATTTAATAATGAATAATTTCATAATTAATAATCAAATATGTACATATATATAATATATTATATTTAATCAATAAATAAAATTTTTTATTAATGATATAAGAAAATTTTAATCAACTAAATTTTTTTAACAATATTTAATTTTAATATATATACGTGTCACAGGTTCATAATATATTATAATTAACCAATCAATTAATATCACTTAATTAATGAATTAAATAATTATTTTTTAATTAGTTGATATTATTATTATTATTATTATTATTATTATTATTATTATTATTATTATTATTATTATTATTATTATTAATCAAGTTATAATTTTTGTTATGGATCATGAAATAAATTTTGTAAAGTATTATTTCGTAATTAATGGGCATTATAATTATGATGAGTAATTATGACTGTGACGCCGTGCATATGTACATATATACTTAATATTTAACACATATAAAAAATTAATTTCTTATTTAAAATATAATTAATTAATTAACTAATTAGCTAATTTCGATTTAACTGCTGATAATTATAATATAAAGAATTAATTATTTTATTATATCGTGGCAATAATGCAAGTAAGAATGCTACTTGTAAGATTCCAACATTGAAGAATGTGCTGGCCTCATTTTGACATAAGACATTTTGTCTCGAATCAAAAGCACACTCATACGATCGAAGGTAGAAGGTCTCTTGATGTGTGTGATTCCACATCTTACGTTTCACCACTGATTACAATTTGAATCTTTATTCATTTTCTTATAAAATTAATTTATAAAATTAGTTAAAGAGTAAATAAAATTAAATAATTTGAAATACGATTAAAATTAATTATCTTTACTTATTAAAGAATTTAAAATTAAATTGAAAAATATTAAATAAAAATTAATTTATATATTTTAATTTATGAAAACTTATTAATTTATAAAAATTAATTACTTAATTAATAAATTGATCAATTTTAATAAAAAAATTATTAAAATAATTCAAACCAAAAAATTTAAAACCGAACCAAAAAGTTAGACAATTCAAAATTTTTGCAGTTAAATTTTAATATTTGACATCAATTATTGTATACTATATATGAAGTCGAACCAAAGGCTTTTGATTTTAAAATCCAAAATAGAAAATTTGCTATCTCATTTCGATGTTAATTTTTTGGTCATTTGCAATTTTTACAAAGCCCAATTTATTTCCATTTTTTCCTAATTTTTGTCGTAGTTTTCATAAAAAAGAAGCAAGTTCTTTAAACGTTTTTGGTTGAATATTGTTATCGTTTCTTATTTTTTAAAAATAAAAAAACCACAACAACTTTACGTAAACTTAAAAGATATATTTTTCTAATATTTTGCAATAGATTTTCAAACATTTTCGTTTCTGCTTCCTTTTTTTATAAATTTCTTTTTTGTAGAATTTTTATCTCTTCTCTTCTCTTATATCCTAAACTCGTCCATTTTCTTTCACCCCCTTCTTTATCTTTTTCCTCTCTCTTATGTCCCTAACTTATCTCTTATGTCCATTTTTCATCCGTACATAAAGCGAAAACTTTGGCTTTTATCTGAGTGAGTTTTTGAAATTGATTTGATTTTTTCTAACTATATTGTATTATTTTTCTGGTTTTCTTTGTTTCTTATTTTTCATCGATATCTAATTTTTCCGCATTTCTAATTTTCCTAGTTTTTATTTCTTCACTTCTACATTTTTTGTTTTCCTATTTATCATTTATCTGCGTTTTTACATTTTCAATTGTTTGTTATTCTGCATTTTTTGTTTATTTTACATTTCGTATTTCTGGTTTCCTTTTTTAATAGTTTTTTATTTCAGCATTTTTACATTACTGATTTTTCTATTTTTTTGTTTGTGTTTTTGTATTTCCATTTATTTGTTATTCATACATTTTTGGTTTATTTTGAGTTTTATATTTATGCATTTTGCCTTTCTAATTTCTTTGCTTCTAGTTTTTTTATTTCTATTTTTCTACGTTAGTAATTTTCCTATTTATTATTTATCAATACCATACATTGCAATCATGTTTTTATTTTTAATTTTTATTATAAATCTCAACCAAAATTTTAGTTTTCAATTTTTATGTTCAAATTTCAATTAAACACATTTTTATTTTTTAATAAAAAAAGCATACAATAAAAACAAATATTAAAAATTAAAAATTACGACAGAAAAATAGAAATAGAACGAAACGACCTAATCTTTACTTCCTACCATGTTCCCTTTTATTAAAACTGAAAGACTTGAATGAATCTCCACATTTGCTCGTCCATTTTTGGAGACAATCTCAACTATTTACACCAAGCAACCTGTCTCACCCACTAATAATCAGTATCCATTTCTCAAACCAAGCTTCAAAATTGTAAACGTGAAGAATAATTAGTTCCGTACAAACATCAGTCTGGAATCAACTACATAAGGCAACCAACGTAATGAGCACGAGGATACTTTCTCTGTAACTGTGGCCATTGCACGTAGAATTGATCGGCCATGCTCAATTTGTAAAGAAGCAGACCACTCAGTGAGAGCTTCTTCACTCTTGCTATGCTCTCAATATAAAAAATAGATGACCACCTAACTCCCATCACCTGAGTGAAAGAACACAAAAATGAACCGTTGCATCAACAAGCATCTCACAAGCATCAAGGGCTAAGCGTTGAAGGGGAAGACATCTAACCTTGAATAAAAATGCAATTGCACAAAGAGGCACACAAGTCCCAGGGCCATTGCAAAGAACCTACAACTTCCAAGATACAATACTTTAACATGACTAAATGTCATTTAAGCAACCCAATAAAAATTACAAAATCCTAAAGCTATCGTACCACTTCTGGTCTGATTCTTATCATTAGCCAGAATGCATGAGATATAGCTACCAATGTTGTCCCAACAGAGGTTATGTATGATTGTCCAACTTCCCTGCTTCTGTAAATCTGCAAAAACTGCACAGTGGCTCCTCTATCCTCCATCTGTAAATGACCAATTTTAAATTACAAAATTAAACAACATTATTTATGAAATGAAAGAAAAGTTAATGACTACCATCTTTACTAGGTTTTAAAGGGTGATGGTTGTCTATGGCACAGTTAATGTCAATTGTGCTTACTAGAATACTGGATCTAAATCCTACACTTGAGGTTTTAAATATGAGTAAAAAGATCAGGAGATGTTGATAGATATTTTATGGTTCTCATACACTTAGCTTACTTTAAAAGCTCTAGAGCCCCAAAAATACTAAAATACACCATCCATCTCCCAAAACTCTGATGCCATAATGTTAACTACTTACTGAATTATGACATTTCAATTTTTTTTTTAATCAGAGATGGGATTGGAGCCCAACCTTCTCTGATCTCCTATCACTATCTCAAATATTGTGGCACAATATACCCTTGGGTAGATAAACTCTAGCAACATCCAAGAATTGGGCTCTCTATATAATTCCTTATAATCGGCACAACATCCCTTGTAGCTCAACCCACTCCATATCTGCTTATGTACTCCCAAAATCACATTCAATGACATAACCCCACTTCTGTTCTCAAGGATGTGCGGTCCATATACCTCAATCAGAAACTTTGAAAACTCATTGCATGCATATCTCAAAACCAGCAATTGAATCAATGGAAATTGAACAATGCATACACAGCCATAAAACAAACGAAATGAAGTAAAATCACAAATTACCCACTGTGTCATCAACAGAGCCCTCCAAAACACGAGCTTTATGGAGGCTCATATTGTCAGTGGCAGCTGCAACATAACACCGAGGGCAAAACCTTTCCTTTTGTAGCATAGACAACACGTTGATCATTTCTGCCGTATGCCCACCTGCAACCACACTCAAACAGGGTAAACCCACTTGGTCAGACAATTGGATCCTAAAAAATGAATCAAGTTCTATGGAACTCTGAACTCACCTGATCCAAGAACAATTAAAGTATTCATTGACTTTGGGGATTTGGGTCGCAACGGTTTGCCAGTTTGGTATACAACCCACGAGACACGGATGATCGTGAAGAAAATGAGACTTATAAGAGTCCCGCAAGCCATGTCCATAGCTAAAAATTACAAAACTTGATATAAAAAAGGAGCTTGATCAATTAAGGAATTTACAATGATAGACTACTGTCGGCCATTGGGAACGGGTTTTTGGAACTGACTTAGCTCGATTACACTTCAGGCTGTCAAATCTTGATCCATATGATTCGGATCTATTCGAGCGGAGGTAAAAAAGTTTAGGCTGGACTTGGGCTGACCAACCCTGCTAACCATCACACTTAAAAAAGAGTATCAAAGGTCACCATTGGCCTCTTCAAACTTTCTATTTTCTTACCAATTGTCATGTTTTGAAGCATTGCTACATTAGTACATTTTATTACTAATAACCTAACGAATATGAGGATCATTTTATTATTAAACATAAGTTTACTGGACATATAAATTTTACCCAAATTGCTTATGAAAGTTCCTTACGATGTTTCACATAAATTAAAACTTAGAACTACAAAAGATACAAGAGTATGTACACATAAAACACATAGACACCCAATTGAATATATACCTTGAGTTTTGAGAATCTCTTTTTGTGTCCTTGATACTTAAAGGTCCAAAGTCGCTAACCTGAAATGAGTACATATGTAAGTCCATTAAGTGAAACAAACTAAAGTTTGGACTGCAGATTTCATTAAATTCTTAGGATCCAAACCTCAATCCTTGACACTTTGCCTAAAAACCTAAGCAAACCAGCTAAAAACTAACTTCTCTTACTCTTACTCTGTTATTTAAAATAGTGCTGACAAACAAAAGAGAAAAAATATAGTAGAAGCCAAAAAAAAAACCAAAAAATCACTTACTCAGGAATGCAAGATAAAACAATAACAAAAGGCTCATCCAGGGCTACAGTATAAACAAAACATTTATTTTAAATTATCTCATCGTACATAAGGTTGCATTACCACTCTTGAGAGCCTCCTAAAGCATCCACAATAAAATGAACTAAAGCATGAATCAAAATACAATATTTAATGAATTTGAGATTGCTTACAACAACATAAGTTACTAACTGATTATGAAAAGTTACAATTTCCAAAGCAATTACGAAACAAAATCAAACAGAATAACTAAAATGGCAAAACATATATACTTAAACATATTAGAAGATAAAAGGGTTAAACTGAACCCTAACATTTTAACCCTTCCTTGCTTTTGTTGTAAAAGATCGCAAAAGGGATATGTGAGAGGTTTTCGATTGTAAAAGAGGAAAGTGACTAATGGAAGGAAAAAGATGAAAGCATACACAAAATATAAAGCAAGAGGAAAAAAATGTTGCCAGAAGAAATTAACCTTGTTAACCCTAAACTGCAAGAATCCAATAAAATTTTGTGGACGCAAAAACCAATGGCGATGGTGGAGAACGGAATTGGATTTTCTCAAAAACAGATCTGAGAATCAAAATGATAAGAGAGAAAATGAGGTCACGCCAGCACCAAGATCGTCTCACTCCCAGATCTAACCAGCTATCATAAAATCCAAATCGGAAATCGAAACAAAATCTAAACTTTGTTTTACTAAAAATATCCAGAGATTGGATCGAACATGAATTGAATAAACCCAGAATACCCTATCAAAGACCCGAAACAAACCCAAGTTACCCTTCCGGAATCATCAACGTATTACTTTGGACCTGAATCCTGTTCAAAGAAACTAAGCAAGATGATCCTCGACCAAGGATGTTGATTTTATTGCAAGCCTTAATGATATACATATTATAAACGAGCAGACAAGTAGAGAAGAGGAAAAAAGAACTAGAAAATAAGGTGTACCAAAAAGAACAGAAACCAAGTAAGCCGAATACCAAGAGAAGGAAAGATTGCAAAGAATTAACATCTCCACCGGTAAGGGCTTATTGCAGTTTCTCCTTATACCATTCTCAAATCCTAAAGATAAGCACAAAAACAATATTAACAATACACATAGCAATGACGAAAATAAGAACAACAACCTTGTGGTGCTTGCATATGCAGATTTGAAAGGGAACAAGGTTTTATCGGTTTGAAGCTAAAGGTTGGAGGGTGTGTGAGGAATCGATCATAGTGTTTGCCATCGGGGAAGCCTATCCCAAAAGCTGTTTTTTTTTCTTTTTCCCCATTTCTAATCAAAGAATATACATTGAATTTTAAAATAAAAGACAAAACTAAGATGAAAAATGAATATAATTTTAAGATTAAAGAAAATAAAAATTTAAGTTTCAAATTAGATACGGACTACTGTCCTAATGCACAATAATGAAGGGTTATTAATTATACACAAGTTGTAAAACCACACAAGACATATATATAACCACAATGATCCCAATTAAGAACGCAAGACAACTTATAAAACCTTAAGAATTGCAAGAACTACATGATTTGCTAAATGATTAAGCGATTACAAAATCCAATCATATTGAACCTGAAAGCTTTTTGATATATTCAAATTAGCACCTAGTTCATCCCCCCAAAGAAGAACATATAGGGCCTTGGAATATTAAAGCTTCTCTTTTTTTAACTTCTTTTAAGTTAATAAAAGCATTCCTTCATTAATAGTAATCCATGATCCACCTTCCTTCAAAAAGAGACATCACAACATTTTCTCCATTGAACTCAAAAACTGCATCTTTTCACAATACATAGGGCATAACTATGCAAATTCTCATCTCGATTTCCTTAGGGCCTGTTTGGTTGGGTATTAATTAATGGAATGAAACAAAACAAAACGGTTTATAATGGAATGGAATGAAATGAAAAGTTGTTTGGGAGGGATTTAAAGGTTCAAAATGTAAAGTAGTAAAATGCTGTTTGGAAGATGAATGGAATGGAATGTAATGTATAATAAATGATTATTATACACTTGATATTAAAATGGTTGTTACAAAAGGTTTAATGCTATGATTTTAAAAAGCCATGGTTCAAGTATAATTTTTTTTATATTTTTTATTTTAAAATAATAAAAATTTTAATAAAAGTTTTATTATTAATTTTATACAATTTATTATTAATTATATGAAAATATTATTATTAAATATTTAATATATTTTATTTTATCCTATTATATGTGATTTATATTTTAAAATAATTTATTTATATAGAAATATATACAAACAATTAAAAAATAATTTTTATATATTTTCTATTTTAAAATAATAAAAATTTTAATAAAAGTTTTATTATTTTATTATTAATTATATACAAT
>JAOTAY010020045.1:0-13623 GCA_025629805.1 Erythroxylum baracoense
TGAGAGCGCGAGGCCCGAGAGGCCGAGGCTCAAAGCGGACAATATCTGCAAGCGGGTGGTCTGGGCTGTTACAAAAATAGCCCGTTGGCACAACTTCGATTGGCAAGACAGCCCGTTGGCACAGTTGCTAGGCACCTTTAGTTGGAAAAAAAGCTCGTTGGGCACCTTGGGGGGGCAAAACAACCTATTGACACGGTTGCTAGGAACCTTCAGTGGGAAAAATAGCCCGTTGGCATGGTCACTGGGCACCTTCGGTAGGTAAAACAGCCCATTAGCACAATCGCCAAGCACCTATAGTAGGAAAAACAACAAATTGGCACACCTTTAGTTGGTAAAACAACCCTTTAGCACGATCGCTAGGCAGTTTTAGTGGGAAAAACAGATCATTGGGTACCTTCAGCTAGTAAAACAATCGGTTGGCATGGTTGCTAGGCACCTTCGGTAGGGAAAACAACTCGTTTAGCACCTTCGACGAGCAAAATAGCCCGTTGGCACGATCACTAGGGGTCCTTGGTGGGAAAAGAGCCCATTGGCATAACTTTTATAGGCAAAACAGCCCGTTGATGTGGACAGTAGGCATGTTCGATGGGCAAAACAGTAGGTTGGCAAGGTCGTTAGGCATCTTCGGTGGGAAAAGTAGTCCGTTGTGCACCTTTGATGGGGAAAATAGCCCGGTGGTAGGGTCATTAGGCACCTTCAGTGGGAAAAAACTCGTTGGGTACCTTCGGTGGGGAAAACAGCCCGTTGACACGATTACTAGGGTCCTTCGGTAGGAGAAACAGTCAGTTAGCACAGCTTTGATTTGTAAAACAGCCTATTGGCATGGTTGCTGGGAACCTTCGATGGGAAAAACAGCCTATTGGCATGGTCACTAGGCACTTTCGGTGAGTAAAACTGTCCGTTGGCATATCTTCGGTTGAGAAAATAGTCCGTTGTCTTAGTCACTAGTCACCTTCGTTGGGCAAAACATCTGGTTGGCACGGTCACTAGGCACCTTCAATGGAAAAAAATAACCTTTTCGCATAACTTCTGTGGGCAAAACAACCAGTTGGTACGGTCGCTAGCCATCTTTGATGGGAAAAATAGCCTGTTAGCACGGTCACCAAGCACCTACAGTGGGAAAAACAGTCAATTGGCACACCTTCGGTTAGTAGAACGGCCCTTTGGATCGCTACACACCTTCAGAGGGAAAAACAGATCATTGGGTACCTTCGGTGGGCAAAATGACCCGTTGGCATGAAAAACAGATCATTTCATACCTTCGGTGGGGAAAACAACTCATTTAGTACCTTCGATGGGCAAAACAGCCTGTTGGCACAGTCGCTAGGCACTTTTGGTGGGAAAACAGCCCATTGGCATAAATTCTATGGGAAAAACAACCTATTGACACAGACGGTAGGCAGATTCGATGGGCAAAGCAATCGGCTGACAAGGTTGTTGGCATCTTTGGTGGGAAAAATAGCCCGTTGGGCACCTTTGGTGGGCAAAACAGCCCGGTGGCAGGGTTGTTAGGCTCCTTCAATGGGAAAAAAACTCGTTGAGCAACTTTGGTGGGGAAAACAACACATTGGCATGGTTACTAGGCACCTTTTATAGAAAAAATAGCCAGTTGGCATAGCTTCAGTTTGTAAATCAGCCTGTTAGCATAGTTGCTAGGCACCTTCGGTGGGAAAAACAACTCGTCAGGCACCTTCGGTAAGCAAAATAGTCCGTTGGAATGGTTTCTAGGCACCTTTAGTGGGAAAAACAACCCATTGGCATAGTTTATATGGGAAAAACAGTACATTGGCACGGTCACTAAGCACCTTCCGTGGGAAAGATAGATAGTTGGACACCTTTGGCAGGCAAAACAGCCCATTGTCATGGTCGTTAGGCACCTTCGATGGCCAAAACTGCCAATTGGCATAGCTTCGATAGATAAAATAGCCCGTTGGCACAGTCGCTAGGTACCTTTGGTCGAAAAAATAGCCTGTTGGCACAGCTTTGATGGGCAAAATAGCCCATTGGAATGATCGTTAGGTACCTTCGGTGGGAAAAACAGCTTGTTGGTATAACTTCTGTGAGCAAAATAGCCCATTGGCACGATCGTTAGGAACCTTCGGTGGGTAAAACAGCTCGTTAAGCACCTTCGGAGGGTAAAACAACCTATTGGCACGGTCTCTAGGCACCTTTGGTAAGTAAAACAGCTCGTTAGTATAACTTCTGTGAGCAAAACAGCTCGTTGGCACGGTCGCTAGGCACATTCGGTGGGTAAAACAACTCATTGGGCACCTTCTGTAGGCAAAGCAACCCTTTGATACGGTCCCTAAGCACCTTAGGTGAGAAAAACAGCCCATTGGTACAGCTTCTATGGACAAAACAACCCAGTGGCATGGTTGCTAGCCACCTTCGGCGGGAAAAACAACTCGTTGGATTCGGTGGGTAAAACAGCCCGTTGGTGTGGTCGTTAGATACCTTCGTTCGGAAAAACAGCTCCTTAGGCACCTTCGATAGGCAAAACAGCCCGTTGATAAGGTCGCTAGGCACCTTCAAAGTAAAAAATAGCCTGTTGGCATAACTTCGGCTGGCAAAATAGCCCGTTGGCACAGCTTCAGTAGGCACCTTATGTGGGAAAAAACAGCCCAATGGCACACCATCGATCGGCAAAACAGCCCATTGTCATGGTCGTTAGGCACCTTCGGTAGGAGAAACAAATCATTGGGCACCTTTGGCGGCCAAAACAGCCCGTTGGCACATTCGTTAGGCACCTTCAGTGGGAAAACAACCCATTGGCACAGCTTCGGTTGGCAAAATCGCACATTGGTACAGTCACTAGGCACCTTTTATGGGAAAAACAACTAGTTGGACATTTTTGGTGGGCAAAACAGCCTGTTGGCATGGTTGTTAGGCACCTTCGGTGGGCAAAACAGCTTGTTGGACACCTTCAATGGGCGAAACTACCAGTTGGCGTATCTCCAGTGGGCAAAACAGCCCGTTGGCATGGTCGCTAGGCACCATCGGTGGGAAAGCAACCCGCTGGCAAGCTTCGATTGTAATATAGCCCGTTAGCACTGTCGTCAGGCACATTCGGTGGAAAAAACAGCTCGTTGCGTACCTTTGGTAGGCTAAACAGCCCGTTGGCATGGTCTCTAGGCACCTTCAGTAGGAAAAACTTCCCGTTGGCACAGCTTCATTAGGCAAAACAACTTGTTGGCACGGTCGTTGGCTACATTTGGTGGGAAAACAACCTGTTGCCACAGATTATGTAGGTAAAACATCTCGTTGGCACGGTTGCTAGCCACCTTTGGTTGGAAAAATTACCCTTTGGTGCGACTTCGGTTGGAAAACCGACCTATTGGCACAGTGATTAGGCAGCTTCGGTGGAAAAAATAGCTCGTTGGGCATCTTCAGTGGGCAAAATAGCCCGCTGGCATGGTCGCTAGGAACCTTTTGTGGGAAAACAGCCTATTAGCATAAATTATGTGGGCAAAACAACCCTTTTACATGGTCTCTAGGCACCTTTCGTGGAAAAATAGTTTATTTGCATAAATTTTGTGGGAAAAATAGCCCGTTGGCACAGCCGCTAGGCACCTTCGGTGGGTAAAATAGCTCGTTGAGCACCTTCGAAGGGTAAAATAGCCTGTTGGCATGGTCACTAGGCAGCTTCGATGGGTAAAATAGCTCATTGGTACAACTTCTGTGAGCAAAATAGCTCGTTGGCACGGTCGCTAGGAACATTTGTTGGGAAAAATAGCTTGTTGGGCACCTTCGGTGGGTCCCTAGACACTGTAGGTGCGAAAAACAACCCATTAGTACAGTTTCTATGGGCAAAACAGCCCGGTGACATGGATGCTAGCTACCTTCGGTGGGAAAAATAGTTCGTTGGGCACCTTCAGTGGGCAAAACAACTCGTTGGTGTGGCCGCTAGGTACCTTTGTTGGCAAAAACAACTCCTTGGGCACCTTCGGTGGGCAAAACAGCCCGTTGGCAAAGTTGCTAGGCACCTTTGAAGTGAAAAATAGCCCGTTGGCATAGCTTCGGTTGGCAAAATAGCCCGTTGGCACAGCTTCGACGGGCACCTTATGTAGGAAAAACAGCCTGATGGCATACGATCAGTGGGCAAAACAGCCCGTTGGTACGGTCGCTAGGCACCTTCTGTGGGAGAAACAGTTAGCTGGGCATCTTCAGTGGGTAAAACAGCCTGTTGGTACGATCGCTAGGCATCTTCAGTGGGAAAAATAACCCCTTTGGCACAACTTCTGAGGGCAAAACAACCCATTGGTATGGTCACCGGGCACCTCAGTGGGTAAAACTGCCCGTTCGCGTATGTTCAGTGCGTAAAACAACCCGTTGGCATGGTCGTTAGGCACCCTCGGTGGGTAAACAACTTGTTGGCACAGCTTTGATTGTAAAATAGCACGTTAGCACTATCGCTAGGCACATTCGGTGGGAAAAACAGCTCGTGGCGTGCCTTTGGTAGGCTAAACAGCCCGTTGGCATGGTCTCTAGGCACCTTCGGTGGGAAAAACTTCCCGTTGGCACAGCTTTGTTTGGCAAAACAACTCGTTGGCACGGTCATTGGCCACCTTCAGTAGGCAAAACAGACCTTTGGCACAATAGCTAGGCACATTTGGTAGGAAAACAACCTGTTGCCAAAGGCTATGTGGGCAAAACATCTCATTGGCACGGTTGCTTGCCACCTTTGGCTGGAAAAATTGCCCTTTGGTGCGCCTTCAGTTGGAAAACCAGCCTGTTGGCATGGTGATTAGGCACATTTGGTGGGAAAAACAGCTTGTTGGGCATCTTCAGTGGGCAAAATAACCCGCTGGCACGGTCGCTAGCCACCTTTGGTGGGAAAACAACCTATTTGCATAAATTCTGTGGGCAAAACAACCCGTTGGCACGGTCGCTAGGTACCTTTAGTGGGCAAAATTGCCTTTTAGTGCAGCTTCAGTTGGCAAACCAGCTAGTTGGCAAGGTCGCTAGGCACCTTTGGTGGGAAAACAACCTGTTGACATGGTCGCTAGGCATCTTTGGTGGGAAAGCAGCCTATTCGTACAGCGTCTATGGGTAAAACAACCAGTTTTCACGATCATTATGCACCTTTGGAAGGAAAAGCAGCCCGTTGGCATAGCTTCTATGGGCAAAATAGCTCATTGCGACGGTCGCTAGGTACCTTCAATGAGAAAAACAGCCCGTTGGCACACCTTCGATAGGCAAAACAGCCTGTTAGCAAGGTCGCTAGGCACCTTTAGTGGGAAAGACAGATAGTTGGGCATCTTTAGTGGGCAAAATAGCACGTTGGCATAGTCACTAGGCACCTTCGGTGGGTAAAACTGCACGTTGGCATATCTTAAGTTGACAAAACTGCCCATTGGCTCGGTTGCTCATCATCTTCAGTGAGCAAAACATCTAGTTGACACGATCACTAGGCGCCTTTAATGAGAGAAACGGCCCGTTGTCACGGTCGCTAGGCACCTTCGATAGGGATAATGGCAAGTTGGGCATCTTCAGTGGGCAAAACAGCCCATTGACATGGTTGCTAGGCACCTTTAGTGGAAAAACAGTCTATCGGCACAGCATTTGTAGGCAAAACAGCCAGTTTGCACGATCACTGGGTACCTTTGATGGGAAAAACAACCCGTTGACACAGCTTTTGTGGCCAAAGCAGCCCGTTGGCACGATCGCAAGGCTTCTTCAGTGGGAAAAACATCTCGTTAGAACAGCTTCGATTGGCAAAACATCCCATTGACACAGTCAATAGGCACCTTTGCTGTGGAAAACAACCCATTGGCATGGCTTTTGTGGGCAAAATAACTCATTGGCACAGTCGCTAGGCACCTTCGGTGGGTAAAATAGTTGGTTGGCACAGACGTTAGGCACCTTCAGTGGGAAAACAACCCATGTGGCTCCTTCGGTGAGTAAAACAGTCCGTTGGCATGGTCGTGTTGCACATTTGGTAGGAAAAATAGCTCACTGGACACCTTTGATGGGCAAAATTGACTGTTGGCACGGTCGCTAGGAACCTTCTGTGGGAAAAATAGCGTGTTGGCACAGCTTCAGTTGACAAGATAGCTTATTGGCACAGTTGCTAGGCACCTTCGGTGGGAAAAAAAGCTCGTTGGGCACCTTGGGGGCAAAACAACGTATTGGGATGGTCGCTAAGAACCTTTAGTGGGAAAAACAGCTCATCGGCACAGCTTCTGTAGGCAAAACAGCCCATTGGCATGGTCGCTAGGCACCTTCGGTGGGCAAAACAGCCCGTTAGCAAGATCACCAAGCACCCATAGTGGGAAAAACAACTAATTAGCATACCTTTGGTTAGAAAAACAACCCTTTGGCAAGATTGCTATGCACTTTCAGTGCGAAAAATAGATCATTGGGTACCTTCGGTGGGCAAAACAACCCGTTGGCACAGTTGCTAGGCACCTTTGGTGGGAAAAACAGCCCGTTGGCACGGTCACTAGGCACCTTTGGTGGGGATAATGGCAAGTTGGGCACCATGGGTGCGCAAAGTAGCCCTTTGGCAAGGTTGCTAGGTACCTTTCATAGGAAAACAACCCATTAGCACAGCTTCTATGAGTAAAACAGCCCGTTGGCACAATCGTTAGGCAGCTTTAATGGGCAAAAGAGTCCGTTGGCACAGGGGCCAGGTACCTTCCGTGAGAAAACAACCCATGGGGCACCTTCAATGAGAAAACAGTCCGTCGGCATAGCTTTTGTGAGCAAAATAGCCCATTTTCACGGTCACTAGGCACCTTTGATAGGAAAAGCAACCCGTTGGCACAGCTTTTATGGCCAAAGCAGCCCGTTGGCACAATCCCTGGGCATCTTCAGTGGAAAAAACAGCTTGTTGGCACAGTTTCGGTTGGCAAAATAACCTATTGACATGATCGATAAGCACCTTTGCTGGGGAAAATAACCCATTGGCATAACTTCTGTGGGGAAAACAGCCCATTGGCACAGTCGTTAGGCACATTTGGTGGGCAAAATAGTCAGTTGGCACAGATGTTAGGCACCTTCGGTGGGAAAACAACCTATGGGGCTCCTTCAGTGAGCAAAACAGTCCGTAGGCATTGTCGCTCTACACCTTCGGTGCGAAAAACAACTAATTGGGCACCTTTGATGGGCAAAACCGACCATTGGCACTGTCGCTAAGCACCTTGGGTGGGAAAAACAACCCGTTGGCATAAATTCGATTGGCAAGACAACCCATTGGCACAGTTGCTAAGCACCTTTGGTTGGAAGAAAAGCTAGTTGGGCACCTTGGGCGGGCAAAACAACCTATTGGCACTATCGCTAGGAACCTTCAGAGGGAAAAACAGCTCGTTAGCATGGTCAATAGGCACCTTCGGTAGGTAAAACAGTCCATTAGCATAATTGCCACGCACCTACAGTGGGAAAAACAGCGATTTGGCACACCTTTGGTCAGCAAAATAGCCCTTTGGCACGATCGCTAGGCACTTTCAGTAGGAAAAACAGGTCATTAGGTACCTTCAGCGAGTAAAACAACCCGTTGCCATGGTCACTAGGCACCTTCGGTGGGAAAAACAACTCATTTAGCACCTTCGATGGGCAAAACAGCCCGTTGACATGATCGCTAGGCACCTTTGGTAGGAAAAGAGCCCGTTGGCACAACTTCTATGGGCAAAACATCCCGTTTAAGCGGACAGTAGGCACCTTCGGTGGGCAAAACAGTTAGTTGGCAAGGTCATTAGGCATCTTCAGTGGGAAAAGTAGCCCGTTGGGCACCTTTTGTGGGGAAAACAGCCCGGTGGCAGGGTCGTTAGGCACCTTCAGTGGGAAGAAAAACTCGTTGGGTACCTTCGATGGGGAAAACAGCTCGTTGGCACGGTTACCAGGATCCTTCGGTGGGAGAAATAGTCAGTTGGCACAACTCCGGTTTGCAAAATAGCCTATTGGCATGGTTGCTAGGAACCTTCGATAGGAAAAATAGCTAATTGGGCACCTTTAGTGGGCAAAATAGCCCATTGACATGGTTGCTAGGTACCTTCTGTGGGAAAAATAGCCCATTAGCATAGCTTATATGGGCAAAACAGTACGTTGGCACGGTCGCTAGGCACCTTCTGTGGGAAAGACAGATAGTTGGACACCTTTGGTAGGCACAACAGCCTGTTGGCAAGGTCGCTAGGCACTTTGGGTGGGCAAAACTGCCCGTTGGCATAGTTCGGTGGACAAAACAGCCCTTTGGCATGGTTACTAGGCACCTTCGATGGAAAAAATAGCCCGTTGGTATAGCTTCTACGGGCAAAACAACTCGTTGGCGCAGTTGCTAGGCACCTTTAGTGGAAAAACAGCTCGATGGTACAGCTTCGATAGAAAAAATAGCCCGTTGTTAAGATCGCTAGGCACCTTTGGTGGGAAAAACAGATCATTGGGCACCTTCAGTGGGCAAAATAGCCTGTTGACACGGTCGCTAGGCACCTTCGGTGGGAAAAATAGCCTGTCAGCATAGCTTCGATTGGCAAAACTGGCCGTTGGTACAGTCACTAGGTACCTTTTGTGGGAAAAATATCTCGTTGGGCATCATTGATGGGTAAAACAACCTATTGGCACGGTTGCTAGGTACCTTTGGTGGGAAAAATAGCCCGTTGGCACAACTTCTGTGGGCAAAACGACCTGTTGGCATGGTCACTGGGCACCTTCAATGGGCAAAACAACCTGTTGGCATGGTCATGAGGCACTTTTGGTTGAAAAACAGCTCGTTGGTCACCTACGGTGGGCAAAATAGTACATTGACTCAGTCACTAGGCCCCTTCGATGGGAAAAACAACACATTGGAATAGCTTGGGTTGGCAAAATAGTCGATTGGGACAGTCGCTAGGCATATTTGGTGGGAAAAATAGCTCGTTGGGCACTTTCGGTGGGTAAAGTAGCTTGTTGGTACGCTCGTTAGGCATCTTCGGTGGGCAAAATAGCCCATTGGCACAGTCACTAAGCACCTTTGATGGGCAAAAATGCCCGTTGGCATATCTCCGGTGGGCAAAACAGCCAGTTGGCACAGCCGTTAGGCATCTTCGGTCAAAAAAGCAACCCGTTGCCAAATCTATGGTGGGCTAAACAGCCTGTTGGCATGGTGTTTATGCACCTTTGGTGGGAAAACAACCCATTGGCACAGCTTCTGTTGCCAAACAGCCCGTTGGCACTGTCGCCAGGCGTATTTGATGGGAAAAACAGCTCGTTACGCACCTTTGGTGGGCCAAACAGCCTGTTGGCATGGTCTCTAGGAATCTTTGGTGGGAAAACATCCCGTTGGCATAGTTTTGGTGGGCAAAACAACTCATTGACACAGTCGTTAGGCACCTTCGGTGGGCAAAACAGCCCATTGGCATGGTCACTGGGTACCTTCACTGGGAAAAATAGCTAGTTGGGGAACTTTGGTGGGCAAAACAGCTCATTGGCATGGTCTTTAGGCATCTTTGGTGGGAAGAACAGCCTATTGGCACAGCTTTTGTGGGCAAAATAGCCAATTGGCGTGATCACTAGGCACCTTTGGTGGGCAAAACAGCCCATTGACACAGTCGCTAAGGACCTACGATGGGAAAAACATCCCATTGGCACGCCTTTGGTTGGCAAAATAGCTCTTTGACACCATCGCTAGGCACCTTCAGTGGGAAAAATAGGTCGTTGGGCACCTTTAGTGGGGGAAAAAAACCCGTTGACACAATGACTAGGAACCTTCGGTGAGAAAAACAACCTGTTGGCATAGCTTTTGTGGGAAGATAACCCATTGGCAAGGTTGTGAGGCACCTTTGGTAGGCAAAACAGCCTATTGACACAGTTGCTAACCTACGGTGGGAAAACAACCCGTTGGCACAACTTCGATTGGCAAAACAACCAGTTAGCACAGTCGCTAGGCACCTTTAATGGGAAAAATAAATCATTGGGCACCTTTGGTGGGCAAAACAAACCGTTGGCATGGTTACTAGGCCCCGTTGGCATAGCTTTGGTGGGCAAAATAGCCTATTGGCCTGGTCGCTAGGCACCTTCGGTGGACAAAACAACTTGTTGGCATGGTCACTAGGTAACTTTGGTGGGCAAAACAGCCCTTTGGCACATCTTCGGTGGGCAAAATAGCCTGTTGGCATAATCGCTAGCCACCTTCGGTTGGAAAAATAGCACGTTGTGAACCTTCAGTGGGAGAAACAGGCTATTGGCATAGTTTAGGTTGGCAAAATAGCCTATTGACATAGTCACTAGGCACCTTCGGTGGGCAAAACAGCCCGTTGGCACAGTTCCTAGGTAACTTCGGTAGCCTATTGGCATAACTTTGGTGGAAAAAATAGCCCATTGGCACAGTCGCAATGCACCTTTGATGGGAAAAACAGCAACTTAAGCACCCTTGACTGGCAAAACAACCCGTTGGCATGATCGCTAGGCATATTCGGTGGGACAAATAGCTCGTTGGCTACCGTTGGTGGGCAAAACAGCCCTTTGGCACGATCGCTAGGCACTTTTCATGGGAAAAATAACTAGATGGAACAGCTTATATGGGCAAAACATCCCGTTGGCACAGTCGCTAGCCACCTGCGGTTGAAAAAACTGCCCTTTGATGCGGCTTTGGTTAGAAAACCAACCCGTTGACACGATAGGTAGGCACCTTCGGTGGGAAAAAAAAAGCACGTTGGGCACTTTCGGTGGGCCAAACAACCTATTGGCACGGTCGCTAGGCACCTTCGGTAGGAAAAATAGCCTATTGGCACAGCACTTACAGTGGGAAAAACAGGTCGTTAGCATGGTCGCAAAGCACCTTCAGTGGGAAAAACAGCTAGTTGGACACCTTCAGTTGGCAAAATGGCATGTTGGCACGATTGCTAGGCACCTTTAATGGGAAAAAAATCATTGGGCACCTTTGATGGGCAAAACAACCCGTTGGCAAGGTCGCTAGGCACCTTTGGAGGGAAAAGTAGCCCGTTTAGCAACTTCGATGAGCAAAATAGCTCGTTGGCTCGTTCGCTAGGCACCTTTAGCGGGAAAACAGCCTGTTGGTACATATTCTATAGGAAAAATAGCCTGTTGGCATAGACCGTAGGCACTTTCAATGGGCAAAACAGCTGGTTGGCACGGGCGTTAGGCACATTTGGTGGGAAAAACAGCTCGTTGGCACCTTCGGTGGGGAAAATAGCTCTCTGGCATGGTCAGTGGGAAAAGCAACCTGTTGGCAAAGCTTTGGTTGGCAAGACAACCCGTTGGCATGGTCACTTGGCACTTTTGGTGGGAAAAACAGTTCTTTGTGCACCTTCTATAGGAAAAATAGCCCTTTGGCATGGTTGCTAGGCACTTTTAGTGGGGAAAACATCCCTTGGCATAACTTCGGTGGGCAAAACTATCTATTGGCACGATCACTAGTACCCACAGCTGGAAAAACAGCCCGTTGGCATAACTTTATTGGGCAAAACAACACGTTGGCACTTCTTATGTAGGCAAAACAGCTCGTTGGCACAGTTTCTGTGGGCAAAACAACCCATTGGCAAGGTCACTAGGCAACTTCGGTCAGAAGAGTAGCCCGTTGGCACATCTTTGGCGGGCTAAACACCCCGTTGGCATGGTCACTACTCACCTTTGGTGGGAAAACAGCCCGCTGGCACAGCTTCGGTTGCAAAACAGCGCGTTGGCACTGTCTTTAGGCACCTTTGTTGGGAAAAGCAGCCCGTTGGCACATCTTCGGTGGGCAGAACAACCCATTGGCATGGTCTCTAGGCATCTTCGGTAACAAAAAAAGCTTGTTGGCACAACTTTGATGGGAAAAACAGCCCGTTAGCACAGTCATTAGGCACCTTCGGTCGACAAAACAATCCATTGAGATGGTTGTTGGGCACATTTAGTCAAAAAAATAGCTCATTGGGGACCTTCGGTGGGTAAAACAGCCCGTTGACATGATCACTAGGCACCTTCGGTGGGCAAAACAGCCTGTTGACACGATCGCTAAGCACCTGTGGTGGGCGAAACAGCCCTTTGACACGGTCTCTAAGCACCTACGGTGGGAAAAACAGCCCGTTAGCACACCTTTAGTTGGCAAAACAGCCCGTTGACACGGTCGCTAGGCACCTTCAGTGGGAAAAACAAATCATTTGGCACCTTCTGTGGGCAAAACAACCCATTGGCACGGTCGCTAGGCACCTTCGGTAGGAAAAATAGTCTGTTAGTACAGCTTCTGTCAGTAAAATAGTTCGTTGGCAAGGACGCTAGGCAACTTCGGTGGGCAAAACAGCCCATAGACACAGTTGCTAAGCACCTACGGTTGGAAAAAGACCATTGGCACAGCTTCGATTGGCAAAACAGTCAGTTGGCAAAGTTTTTAGGCACTTTAAATGGGAAAAACAAATCGTTGGGCACCTTTTAAGGGCAAAACAGCCTGATAGCATGGTCGCTAGGTCACGTTTGCATAGCTTCGGTGGGAAAACCATCCTATTGGCACGGTCACTAGGCATCTTCTTTGGCGCAGTCGCTAGGCAATTTTGGTGGGCAAAATAACCCGCTGGCACTGTCAGTAGGCGCCTTCAGTTGGAGAAACTACATATTGAGCACCTTCGGTGGGAAAAACAGGCCCTTGGCATAGCTTCGATTAGCAAAACAACCCGTTGGCACGGTCGCTAGGCACTTTTGGTGGGTAAAACAGCTCATTGGCAAGGTCACTAGGTAACTTTGGGGGCAAAAACAGCCCGTTAGCATAACTTCGGTGTAAAAATAGCCTGTTGGCACCGTTGCAAGGCACCTGTGGAGGGAAAATAGTACCTTGAGCACCTTTAGTGGGCAAAATAGCCTGTTGGCATGGTCTCGAGGTAACTTCAGTGGGAAAAACAAATAGTTGGGCACCTTTGGTGGGCAAAACAGCCCATTTGGGGAACGGTAAGCACCATCGGTAGGAAAAGGAGCCCGTTGGCATAGCTTTGGTAGGCAAAACAGCCCGATGTCATAGTCACTAGCCATCTTAAGTGTGGAAAATAGCACCTTACGTAATAGCTCCATTGTTGTCACAGTATAACAATATTGGGTTTACTATGCTAGGAACCACTCCAAGTTCCATGACAAACTTTTTGATCTAAACAGCTTCTTTTGTTGCTTCTGTAGCTGCAATGTACTCTGACTTGATCGTCGAATCTGCAGTCGTCTCTTGTTTGAAACTCTTCCAACTAATTGCTCCTCCATTTAGTGTGAAAACATAACCTGACTGAGATTTGGAGTCATCCTAGTCAGATTAAAAACTGGCATCTGTATGCCCGCGCACTACGAGATCTTCATTTCCATATATCAAGAATACATCCTTAGTCCTTCTCAAGTACTTTAGGATATTCTTGATAGCCACCCAGTGACCGTCACCAAGATCCAGTTGATATATGCTCGTAACACTTAAAGTATACGCTATATCAGGTCTTGTACATAACATAACATACATTATTGATCCTATTGTCGAAGCATACAGGATCATACTCATGTGAGTCCTCTCATCTTGCATCTTGGGACACATAGATTTCGAGAGTTTTATCCCATGAGTCATGGGAAGAAACCTTCTCTTGGGTTGCTCCATGCTAAACCTATTTAGCACTTTATCTATGTATGTTGACTGTGAAAGACCTAGCAACTTCCTTGATCTATCTCTATAGATCTTTATTCCCAATATAT
>JAOTAY010020046.1:0-13622 GCA_025629805.1 Erythroxylum baracoense
GTAGAACTTGTGTATATCGGTTGTAAATATTGGTTTTTGATGACTCAGTGTAAACTTTTATGAATAAATGAAATGCAGAGTTGAGGTTTTTAAATATTGTGTTTCCTTTATGATGCCATTTTAAAGATTAAGTTTGATCCAGCACACCACTGTCATAAGATATATAGTCGGATATCCTCTAGATGTTTGGGTGTGTATTCTTTGTCAATGGGGTGTTACAATTTTTGGTATCAGAGCATATTCTGGCATCCATTGGGATATATAAGGACATTTATACATAATATTGAGTGAGATATTTGAATAGTAATCACTACTATTTTTGTTATAGGTCATCTGCTATAGAAAATCAAATTGGAGTGTCAGCTGACATAGAGTCTGCATGAGCCAATAGGGAGTCTCCTATATTTGAGTTTGCCTAAATTCCTCTAAGAATTCCGGTAAAGCGAGAAAGAAGATACGATAAGCTGAGAAAGCAGGGGGTTGTGGACTTCCACGAAAGTACAGACCCTGTTGAGGTAGAAGGGTGGTTAGAGAGAACTGAAAGAGTGTTTGATCAGATGGACAATGAGGCTGATGAGAGATTTGATTATACAGTCTCACTACTATAAGGTCCAGCATACCAGTGGTTGAAGACTGTTCCGGGCAGTACCATCAGACCTAGTGGTTTGATCTGGGAAATTTTTTTGAGGGTGTTCGAGAGAATTATATGCCTAACATTTATCTAGATAGAAAGATGAAAGAATTTATGGATCTGAAGCAGGGCAGACTCACAGTGGCAGAATATGAGATAAGATTCAATGAGTTAATGAGGTATGCAACTGTAATGACACCAACTGAGGAAGACAAATGTAAACGGTTTGAGGATGGGTTGAACATGGAGATCAGAACAAGGCTAGCTCTTTCTAACGTGGGTAGTTTCATAGAAATATGTGCAGCCTCACTCAAATTTGAGCAGTTATTAAAAGATGGTTAGGGAGAGTACAGACAAGAGTTTAAAGGGATGAGGTAGGTTGAATCTCAGGCTGATTCTGGTAGAAGCTTTAGTAAATGCGAAAACAGATCGTCTCGATTCCAGACTAGATCGAGACAATCAAGGTTTAGATCAAAAGGTGGATTTGTTCAGACTGGTATAGGTGGAGGATCAGTGTTAAGAGGGCAGTCACAATAGATACCGGATTGTGAACATTTTGGTAAGAAGTATGGTGGTCAGTGTTGGAAGTTATCAGGAGCTTATTTCCGTTGTGGCTCTATAGAGCATCAGATCAGAGATTGTCTCGAGACTTTGGGACTACAGTTTGTAATGAGAGGAGGAACAATAACTGAGACAACTGTACAGTAGAGTAAAGCTATCGGTTCTCGACATAGAGGTAGAGGTAGAGGCAAAACTCAGTCAACAGGGCCCAATGTCAGGACTAAGGTGCGGAGTAATCAGTCGCAGTCTTAAGCTAGGGTCTATGCTATTACCAGACAGGAGGCGCAGAACTCCCCAAATGTGGTAGCAGGTGTGTTGAATGTTTTTAATTTTGAAGTATTTGAATTGGTAGATCTAGGATCTAAACATTCATTAATCAAACTGCATCTGTCATCTAAATTACATTGTAAGAGAGAAATGTTGAATACTAGTTTAGTGGTGAGTTCTCCAGTGGGTAGCACAATAGTGATTGGTGAGGTATGTAAAAAGTGCATAGTTCGGATTGATTAGGCAGAGTTAGAAGCTAATTTGATCATATTGCAGTTGAGAGAAATAGACCTCATCTTAGGCATGGTTTGGCTCACTGATCATAAGACAGTGATGAATTGTTAACTAAGGAGGTAGTTTTTGAATCCCTTAATTAGCCGAGAGTGGTGTTTCGATGAGTTAGTCAAGCAGTGCCAGCCTGACTAATTTCATTCATGGCTACTTTGAGATTGATCCGAGGTGGATGTGAGGCTTATCTGGCCAACATAGTTAACACCCGAAATGAACAAACCATTTAAGATATTCCTATTATTAGAAAATTTCTAGATGTGTTTCCCGCTGAACTACCGGGATTACCCCTAAAAGGGAGACACAGTTTACTATTGATCTTGTTCTAGGTACCGCTCCTATATCAATTCCTCCATATAGGATGGCACCTGTGAAACTGAAGGAACTGAAGATCCAGTCACATGAGTTGTTAGATAACAGTTTTATTAGACCCAGTGTGTCACCTTAGAGAGCTCCAGTATTGTTTGTGAAGAAAAATGATGGTAACTGGATCGAAATGCATCACAAATGTGCTCCTTCGCGTAAAAAGGCTATAATGACATTTCAACCAAGCTGTTAATAAATGACTTAGTCGAGTAATCGGATCGACATTCAGCAAAAATGTTTTCCTCCGAGTAAAAGGCTAAGTTACGAGTAAAAAAATAAAAAAAAGAATAAAAAATTTGTGTGTTTAAATAAAAACCTACCGGACATATAATAGGCTTGAAATTTCATGGAATTATACCTAGGAACAGTTAACGAGTCTAAGAAACTGAAAAATTATTAATGTGTGTGCACAATTGAAAAGGGTAGATAGATTAACACTTAGTTTTGAGTCAGTTGTATATTTGGTTCAAAGCTCCTAGACACATATTTTGCATATTAATGAATTGATGTAATTCGAATAAATATGTCTAAGATTAAATTTAGTTCATAAAGATTGGAGCCATTGTCACATTATTGCATGGTTTGTTTGTTTTTGTTAGGTGTTGTTGTTTTGTTTGCTTGAGGACAAGCAAACGTTCAAGTGTGGGGATGTTGATAGTAGTATTTTGTATAATGTTTTAGGGTTTAATTTGTTATGCATTTTGTGTTAAATTGAGTGTTGAGTATGCATTTAGGATTTAATTAGATTAGTTTTCGTGTTTAAGTTTTTTTATGGTTTATTTTGAATCTTTGAGTTTAAATTGTATAATTTTGAGTTATTTTAACGTGTGTGCTAGTGTTGCAGGGTAAACAGGGAAGAACGGTGAAGATCTGAAGAGTTTTGGGCTAAAAGACATAGGCCATGACAGTTCATAATGGCCACAATCGTGACAGAAGAGGAAGACTCAGAGGCAGGCAGCCCACGATTATGCACTAGGAGCCACGATTGTGACAGAGAGCATCAAGTCAGGCCACAATCGTGACAAAAAGGAAAAAATGCCATCCACAATCGTGGTAGGCAAGGCTATGACCATGCCCTATGTCGGGCTGACATAAAAACTCAATTTTTGGGTAATTTTTTAGATCGTTTTACCTAGGGCTACTGTAGAATAAATAGAACAATACCTATCAGCCACCAGTAGGCATTAGAGAGCGGAGAGAGCTACACAAAAGAGATATTCTGTCAAAAAATCTGAGAGAAACCTAGATAGAGATTAGGTGATCGAGGAAGGAGACAAAGGAAGAGAGGCACAAAGATATGTTTGACGCGATGTACTTCTCGGAACAGGTGGTTTCTCGCAATTGCAACCTTTGGGATCCATTCCAAAAGTATTTTATAGTTTTTATTTCGATTTGATTGATGTGTGAGATTTAGAGATTGAGTAGAAATATTGTTGATAAGTGTTAATTTTTTGTCTAAACTCACCTTCGAGTTTTTATTCTTGAGAATAATAAAATTGATTTGATTGTGTTATTATTCGATTTAATTATGATTCAATTTGATTCTTCATAACTTAGCAATAAATTGAGAGGGTGAGCCGATGAAAATCATTGATTTAGGTTAATGAGAGTTAGGTAAATCGATAGGTAAAGAATTGAATCAAACCGGTAGATCCGTGTAATGAGAGATTAAGCATAGATTCCTAGTAGGTTAATAAACAATGTTAGAACTAATTTAGGTTTTGGACCAATTGTGGATCAAGAGATCATAATTTCCATAATTTGAATTAGGAATTATTAATTAGGGTTAAGAATTATAACTCGAGAGAGAGTAATTCACCCTAGGCTCGTATAGGCCCTTTAAGTCGGAAATTTCATAATTAGGTAGATTTTCTTTAATTTCGAATAAATTCCCTCTTTCTATCAATTGGTCACTTCTAGGTTGAAATTTGGATTATTTGTGTAAATTGGCTTTTGTTCATTCTGTTGGTGTTTTAATTTATAATATTTGATTATTGATTAATTTTAATTTCTGTAGTAGTTGCTTAATTCGGTATTCCGAACATAGCTACCGTTAGATTTTAGGACCAGTTCCCTTCCTCGTGGGATCGACACTTTAGGTACTACGCGAACGACCTGTGCACTTGCGAAATTTATCGAGGTTATAATTAGTAAAACTTAGTGGGTGTAATCTTAGGCGAACAATCATTGCATCCACATTTTATATCCTTGTTAGTTTGATTTTCTTTTCTATATATGATATCCATTGATAATTTTTCATCAACATCTTCTTAATCAACTCTAAAGTGGGTTCCAAAGTTTTTTTATTCAAACTTTCCTTAATTATTGAATTTACCATTTTCTTTATTCCATAGACTATTGCATTTACCATTTTCTTTATTTCATACTACAAACCATTATGTAAAATTTAGATTTGCATCTACATAAGCAAACCATAGTTTGAGAACCTACTTAGAAGATCCTTGTATATACAGTATCTCATTATTGTACTATTTGTTAGTAGATATATCATTTGTAAATTCGCAGTCTTTCCTAGTGTGAGGCACTAAGAACTTCTGTACTAAATTATCAGATGTAATGATTGAAACCATAAGTAATGACTTCAGTCGTTGCTTCGTTTGATCCCTTAATAAGAATGGGAACAACCTCAACCATAAGGCATTATTGATTGCTCTATTAACCTTAATAGTATCATACATCTCTAAGAAGTTGGCTATATGTATATTGGGATCTTTATTTTGGACATCATTAAACTATAAAAAAATGTATACAACATTTAAATAATACTCAACTTTATCTCTAAATTATTAGCTACAATTGCCATTTTAGTTATGATAGACTGTATTCTCACAAGTGATGGCTTCATATAATCTAAAATCGTTTTATGTTATCCCTCTATATTAATAGGTTAGATAAACCTAAAACAAAAGTATTATTGAGCATAAAAATAATTAAAATTAAATAAAAGACTATATATAAAGAATAAGAACATATAAAAAAATTAAAATCATCATCAAATTGAATAAATGAATATATATAAAAAGAATAAAAACTAGAAATAAAAGCTTCATCAAATTTAATAAATGAATACATACAAAAGGAATTAAAATAACTAGAATAATAATGATTAAGCCTTTTTAATATAACTATTATCCTAGTAATGATGTCAGAAACTTGATTGTAGTTTTAATATTAAAATACTTTTAGCTTTAGGCAAGATATGTCATGGAATTTCAAGCAAATTTTGAGCACAAGATAGTGGATGCAGGATCTAATATTTCATAAAATAGGGAATGGTGAAATCATGCTGTTTCAGGTTCAAAATCGGCACAATAAGTGAACTTTACACAAAGTCGAGGAATTCAACACCTAAAGTTTGTGGTGAGCCCTAATACTAAGGTAAGCGAGTTAATAGAAAATAATCAATGGAATTAGCCTGACCATAGAAGCAGAAATGTGAAAATCATAATGGATAATTTTCATAAAAGCCAAGATAGAAAACAAGAAGAAATTTTATGGATTACAGAGGGTTTAAAAACCTTCAGCTTAAAAGCTTATAGAATCTTTATCCAAAAGGATCCCAATAATAGTATAAGATGGAGAGCTCTAGTTTGGGATAATGAAATTAACACTTAATATGCATTTATTTTATGGTTAGGGCTAGTAAGGAGACTCCTTACTAAGGATAAGATCAAATTTCCAATTGCTTTACTGGAGTATGAACTTTGTAACCATAATATGGAAACTCTAGACCATTGATAGGCACTTAATTGATTATGAATTTATTCTATAACACTTAGTGATTAATGACATGAAATTTCTTAAGATACTCACTTTGACTCATATGTGATTTTAGGCATAATTTAGAAGCAAAGAAGTTAAAGTCAGTCGAAAGCACAATACTTGGGCTATTTTGTGAAGACTAGTACTCACTTGTCTTCATGGAGCAAGAAGAAGAAAATTAAAACATAAGAAGAAGATAAGAAAAATGGAAAAAGAAAGAAGTAGAAAACTTGCACAGTTATACATGTTTTCTCATAGGCACATGCAATGTGAAGTTCATGGAAAATAAAGAAGAAATGGAAGGTGGCAGCTGGTAAAAAATGAAGCATGAAATCATATGTAGATGGTGGATAAAGGCACATCAAAAGATGTCCATCAGCTGGAAGCAAATGGAGAAAAATAGGAACACATGGATAAGCAACAAAGAGAAAACGCAGCATAGCAGATGGGGACTAAGCAAGTCAAAACACAGTCCACGACAAACAAAATACAGATGCACAATAATATCTAAAAGTAGCAAAAAACGACGATACAATGTCCAAGGCACATTAGTTGCCCAATAGAAAATGACAGTGTAGAGACAGGAGAAAACCTACTACATCAGTAGCATACGTAGCCCAAAACACAGAAGTATGGAAGGAGAGTAAAACGTAGTCACGTGGTACTCGAAACACATAAGTGAAATAGGGTTAAAATGCATTGGTCTGAAAGAAAAGAAGGGAGGAACAAAACAGTAGCAAGAGTTTTGCAAAAACTGGGAACAGTTATAAGGCTGAAGCAAAATTATTTTAGGAGCTCTTGGTCTTAACAATGATGAGGGCCAACACTCTTAATATTGAGAGATCTATGAAAGACTAGCTTTCTGGACACCGGTTTGGAGACGATATAGACACCGATAACCTGATTAAGCATTCCTTCCATTGATTTGTTATTTTCTTTCTCTCTTTAGAAATTGATTGTCTTATCCTATGCGTATGGATTTGGATTTCATGTATGAGTGGTTGTGTTATCATTATAATCTGAGTATTTGTGCATGAATCCATTGGTTATTATGAAAAGATGATTTTATTGTGTTCATTTGATCGTTTTATTACAAACCCATTGCTAGAACATTCAATGTAATTTGTAATTGTTATGCTGAAATTCATTTGTAGCGGCTAATGGTTCGTAATCAATGCGGATAACATATCCTAGATTAAATGACACATCGTATGTGGTTGTTGCCTTAATTAATCAATTTTCCTAATTCATAATGCTCCTACCTAAATGAATCTATAAATTTTATCTTTGGTTATTTGGTAGTTAGGTTTAATTAACAATTTTATCTTGATTAAACACTACCTAAGGGAAAACTCAGGTTGATTATTAACCTACGATTATTAGTTTCTAGGAGAGGTTTGATAATAACAAATCTATGAAATATGTTTGATTAGGGCGTAGGCCAAGATTGGGTCCTTACTGAATTCCCCACTTTTATCATTTTTTACATGTTTTCTTTAAATTTCTTTCGTTAGTTAATTTAGATTTATTTTATTTTCTTATTTTTAAAACCAAAACCACCTAAACCTAGATACCAATTATATTTTCATTTTAATAACTTTACACACACTCTCTGTGAGATTGACCTAAACTCACCACTGCTACAATAGTAGTTCTAGTTTATTTTGACTAGCATTACGACACACTGTCAACCATATTATAGTTAATTACAACTACATTTTAAGAATTTGGGGAAGATTATAAAGGGTGAATAGCATGAGAAAATCATTCAAAACCTAGGGTGAATTATTTGCCTAGATAGGAACTTTAAGAATAGATAATAAGGTTGACTATAAGGCTGTCAAGATCTATTTGGCTTTGATGGTGTATAATATATTAGAAGAAAGGAACTTTGGAATATTCAGGAAGGACACTAAGAGTAAAGAGTTGTTATACTAGGAAATTTACCTACAGTGTAAACTATCCTTTGTAACAAGAGCACTAAATGTTAAAGTCTTTACAAACATAAAGGAAATGCAGTTACTAGTTTGAATTTCATAATTCTAGCTTACAATTAGGTAGCTAGATTATCTATATATTGTCACTATAATTCTTTTGAACCTTGAAAACTTATTAATACTTTTCTATTAATGAATTATTATTACTTTTTGAAAAAGGATGGCTATTAATCAAGATAATATTGTTATGGATATGAACCAACTACAACTATAACAAATGCATTTGGGGGGAATTAAATTACCTATGTTTAGTTGCCATCGACCTTTGACACATCACCTAGAGAAAATATTCCCATTTATAATGGAGTTGTATTTGGTGATCCAAACACCTCCAATTAATGGTATTAAGAAGATGAGCTTCAAATGAGGTTTTTTCCATACTACATAAGAGATTAAGGACATGGCTTGTCTTAATTGGGGTGGATTCTTTTAAGGAGTGGGACTAAGTTTACGATGCCTTTATGTTAAGTTCTTTCCTTTAATATGAGAACATCAAGTTGATAATATGCGATTAATTATTGATACATTTAATCTATGACATTTAGTACTTAATGCTTTAAAATGATTAAGACATTCACTTTAGTTTATATTTTGTTTTAGGTATAATTTGGAAGCATAATAGCTAAAGTGAGTTTAAAGCACACTCTCTGAGTCATCTTCTTAGGATTTACACTTAATTGTCTTCATGTAACAAGAAGGAAAAGGATTAGAGCAATCGGCGATAAGAAAATGCTAATGAAGAAGAAAAATATTGATGCTCATAGCCATACAATACAAGCTACGACCATAAATCATATGTCATGGTCATGACTCAAGTTGTCATGCCCACGACTCAATATGCATGTGTGTAAACACCATGCTCATGCCCATAACACAAAGTCTCATGATCATGAGCTTTAATGAGGCCATTCATGGCTGTGAGCCATCAAGTTATGCCCGTGACTTGTATGACCTGACACTCCAAAAACCTAGTTTTTAAGTATAAATACAATGTTGTAATAGGAGAAACAAGTAGATATCATTTTGTGGATTTGGGAATGATAGAGAGCTTGCTATTTCGGAGACCCATGGAGGTCATGGAGGGCTAAGCTTCCTACCACTAGTTTAGAGGTGAAATCGACACCTAGAGTCATGATTAAACATATCTTTCCATTGTTTAATGTTGAATCTTTCTCCTTATGAGTTGTTATCATTGTTCTTCACTTATTGAGATAGGTATTGTGTATAAATGATTTGAATGTGTTCATTGCATTGTTTTATTACAAACCGATTGTTAGAATCTTCGATATAATCCACAATCATTATGTTTAAGATTCGTTTGTAGCTACTAATGACCTTAAATTATTAGGAACAACGTAACTTAAGTTAGATAACCTAAGCTTATGTAGTTACTACCTATAATGATCCATTTATCATTTCATAATTCGGCTACCTAAACAAACCTAGAGAGCTTGTTCTAGGTTATTTGATAGTTAGATTTAATTAAAGAGCTCATTTTCTTTAATTAAACACAACCTAAGGGAAAATCGAGATTAGTATAACTTGTTGTTAATAGCTGATTAATAGTTCTAAGAGAGGTGTGAAAGCATTATAATAATGAATATGTCTAATCTTGTGTAGGTCGAGATTTATCTAAGAACCAAAATTTACACATATTCGTCACTTTTATCACTTTAAACCTTTTTCTATAAATTGCTTGTGTTAGTTTAATTTTACTTTGTTTTCTCAATCACATCAACCCAAAACTCCGTTTATTTCCTTAACATCAATTATTTTCATTGCAGAAATTAAACATACATTCCCTGTGGATAAGATCTCGACTCATTACAACTACAAATTTTTAGTGTCCAGAGTTAGGTAAATTCTGCGATGCACTCGACAAGCATTATCAAATTTTGGTGTTGTCGCTAAGGAGTGTGGTGCTTTAGTTTTCTTTTTTGATTTTGATTGGTTTTTTATGTATATATCTATTTATAATCATTTCTTTTGGTTATTTGTCAATCTTTAGTCATTTGTTAGTGTTAGTGTATGGCAGTGACCAGATATCCTCACAAAGAACCTATACCATCTGATCCAGAGCTCAAAAGGGCAATACAAAGGTTACAAAGGGAAAAAGAATGACTCCAGAAGTAGAAGAAGAACTTGAATTTGAAGAAACAATGGCAAACCCAAGAACACTGGGGGAGTTAGTTGCACCAGACTTAACCTAAAGGCCTTTACAATTACATTTCCTAATGAGCATGTTACTTTTGAACTTAACTCTAGATTAATACATTTGTTGACTAATTCTCATGGTCTTGTAGGTGAGGATGTGCATAAACATCTTAAGGAACTCGATTTGGTGTGTTTGAGTATGAATCTTTCAGGGGTGATAGAAGAGCAAATTATATTAAAGGCTTTCCCATTCTTATTGAAAGATGCAGCAAATAATTGGTTATTTGATCTACCTGTTAGGAGTGTGAACACTTGGATAGAGATAAAGAGGCTATTTTTGGAAAAATATTTTCTAACATCGAAAACAACGAGTATACAGAAGGAAATCTATGCCATAAAGCAACATAATTGAGAGTCCCTTTACTAGTATTAATAGCGTTTTAAGAAGTTGTGTGGTAGTTGTCCCCACCTCAACATACTTTAACAAATCCTTATCCAATTTTTCTACAAGGGATTGTTACCTATGGAGAGGACTTTTGTTGATACAACAAGTGGTAGAGGATTATATGAAAAGACTTCTATAGAGGCTCGTATTTTAATTAAGTGAATAGTCGTTTGTACTCAACAATTTAACACTCGCAATGATGATTGTCATGTAAATGAGGTAAATACTTCATCCATCAAACATTGTTTAGATGAGCTATCATCTTTTGTTAGAAAACTTATGGTCAGATAGACACAAGTAAAGGCATTCAGAATATGCGTAAACACAAGCCATCCAACTTATGAGTTTCTAATATTGTAAGAGGGAAGTATAGAATATATAAATGCTTCAAGAGGAAAATTTCCTAACTAGTATAACCTGTACTCCCAGACATATAACCCAGGTTAGAGGGACCATCCCAACTTGAACATCGAGGAGAATAGGCAGTAGAATTACTTCCAGAATAGGCCACAAAGATCACAACAAATCCAACTAAGGCCACAGGCCTCTTCTTCTAGTTCAGCTACATCTCTGGAAGACTTGGTCAAGACTATTTCTATTAACAAATTTCAATTGCAACAGGGTGTACAAATGTTTCAACAGGAGACCATATCTAAATTTCAAGAGGTAAAATCGAGCATATAGAACTTGGAAAACCAAATGGGTCAGATGAAAATGGAAATCAACCGTCTAGATTAAAAAGTGGAGGAAAGTTGCCATCTCAACTCGAGGTAAACCCAAAGAATGTTAGTGTTATAACGTTAAGGAGTGGTAAGGATATTCAGGTTCCTAAAAGGGCTCCTTTGAGGGTTGTCAATAAAGAAAAATCAAAAAAGGAGTTGGGAAATAAAGAAAAACCCTCATCTAACAAAAAGGTAAACTTCAGAAACCCTAATATCATTAAGACTAATCCTCCACCTTTTCCTAGTAGATTGGCAAAACTGAATAATGAGAAAAAATAAAGAGATATTAGGAACTTCCTAGAAGGTAGAAGTGAACATACCTTTGCTAGACGTAATTAAGTAAGTACCGAGGTACGTAAAATTCCTCAAGGAATTATGTACAAATAAAAGAAAGTTGAGAGGTAATGAAAAGTTGATAATAGGTGAGAACGTGTTTGAGGTTTTCAAGAAGAAGATACCTTTAAAATGTCAACATCTAGGTATGTTCACTAATCCCTATAAAATTGGTAACACTAAGATCAATACAACCATGTTAGATTTGGGAGCTTCAATTAATGTCATGCCCTGTTCAATTTAGGCTTCCTTAAATCTAGGACCTCTATAAGAAATAAGTGTTATAATAGAATCGACATACTGCACTAACTCTTACCCTGATGACGTAGTTGGGGATGTCATAGTGCAGGTGAATAAGTTGGTATTTCTTGCAGACTTTTATGTTATTTATATGAATGATAAAACTTTGTACAAACCCATACCTATCTTGTTAGGGAGATTGTTCCTTAAAATAACTTAGATTAAGATAGAAGTTCATAAGGGCACCCTCACAATGAAATTTGACAAAGAAGTGATTCATTTTAACATTTTTTATACCATGAAACTGTTGGACCCTGAAACTTTTCTTAGAACATTTCAAGCAGTACATGAGAAGTGTGGATAGGTTCATATTTTTTTTTGGTGATTTTGGTAGTGAGAGACTATGAAATGGGAAGAATTAGGGTGAAAGTGATGAACAACACGTATATATATAGATATGTATGTATGTTCTGTTCTTGGTGTTCATAGATGATGTGGAGTTAAAAATGAAGTAGAGAAGATGATCTTGGTATGAGCTATGATAAGGAAAGATTTAGAAACCAAAGTGGTAGTGATCTAGAAAAAGTTCACTGAGTGTGATTCGGTCTAGTAGCCATAAGATATTTAAGAGGAAAATCTGGATTGATCTAGGCTGAATTGAATGAAGTTTCCTTATTAGAAATTGTAGATTATGTTTCTAGCTTTCCAATGGTATATAGCATGACATTTTTGGACATCGGAGTCGAAAGTTAGGATCTTTACGAGTGAAGATATTTAGAAGTTTAGAATAATCGTCTGTGATGATGTCATCTTCCTCTGGGTGGCGTCATCTTCGTATGTAAATCAACTCCTTCTGTAAACAAACTTCTTCTGTGATGACGTCATCTTCATCTGAGTGACGTCATCTTCCTCTATAAGGATACATCGTCTGTGAACAAACTTCTTCTGTGATGACGTCATCTTCCTCTGGGTGACGTCATCTCCTTCTATGTTAGAGTTCATGAACTTCGTCTATGTTCCTGTCCATGAACTTCGTCTATGTGTACTGTTCATAAGCTTCCTTCTTTGTTACTGTTCATGAACTTCAACTATATTACTGTTCATGAACTTCGTCTATGTTACTGTTTATTCTCTTTGTCTGTGTTACTGTTCACAGACGAATGAACATAAACTCCTTATGTGTTTTGCTTCTTCCATGTTCGACTATACCTATATTCTGTCCCATTGTTTACCCCTCAGAAGATAGAATTGACCTTTGAGATCTGCATAAAATTTGTAGATCTTGGAATCCTCTTTTAAACCATATAAAGAACATCTTGATCTGATTCCTCTAAAGAAAGTTATGGCACTCAAAAAACATCGTCTGTGTTACTGCTTCAAAACTTCTTATGGGTCACTGTTTATCGAATATCTTCTGTCCTATTTTTGACCCTATAAAAGTAAAATTGATCTATGGAGTCTTCATGGAATTTGTATATCTTGATTCCCTCTTTTGAATCATGTAAAGAAAAATTGAATCCGATCTCTATAGAAAAAGTTATGTTAAGAGGAAAACTTCTTCTATGATGACGTCATCTTCTTCTATGTTTCTTCTGTGCTGACGTCATCTTCTTCTGTGTTTTGCTTCTTCTATGTTTTGTCTATATTATCTTCTGTTTGATTTTCTCCCCTCCGAAGATAGAATTTGTCTTTGAAGTCTTCAAAAAAGTTGTAGATCTTGAAGTTCTCTTTAAAAGAGTCCTAATATGATCTCAATCTAACATCTCTAGTGGAAGTTATCTCATTTGTTCCGAGACAAGTTCAGTATGATTGAAGACAAAAATATGTTTGATTCT
>JAOTAY010020047.1:0-13620 GCA_025629805.1 Erythroxylum baracoense
ACTTCACTAATTAAGGATCAAGGTGTTCTCTATTGGAGATAGCTCAAGTCTTATGATTTTCTGCAAGAGTTGGACTTCGAAAACAGGGTCCAGCAAATCAACTACAACTACCTCGTATACTTGCGAGTAGGATAGCCTAGGTATTTATAGAACTTATTTTGGCATAACATAATGAAATAGAAAAAGAGAAGAGAACGAAATCAGTTTGAAGCCTTAATTTGGAAAATATGGAAAGCTGAAGTTGATCTTGATATTTCCACTTTTGATCTTCTTATTTATGATGTGCAACATTTTTTTAATGTTTTTCTTCCTTCGTTTACTGTCTCTACCGACTTTAGAATTTGCCTCTTTTGTTATAGCCTTCATAACATCCTTCTATAGCAAAAACTAAGTTTTCTGAAACATACACGATCACTTACACAGATGTTTAGGTGATTATATATCCCAAAACCCTCTCAAATCATAACTTTACATGGTTCTAAAAGCTTACACAGACATATACATGATTATGTATGTCAAAATAAACAGGCTTATGTCATCATATGGGAAAAAATAATTCCTTTGAAGCTCTACACATTTACAATGAATTACACAATTCATATACACCATTGTATATCTCTAAAGTTACTTTAATTCATCCATTTTATGCCTCGATTTCACTAGAATTCTTCTTCTTGTGGTCTATGAAGGCAATTATCACCTGAAAACACCCTTTAAGTAGAATAAGTACAACAAATACCATAAGATTCTCAAATGTCAAGCAAAACACACTAAATATGGGTATATAATTATAGTCAATTAATCGTTTATCAAATATCTCTATACTTGAATCTTTGTTTGTTCCCAAGAAAAACTAAAACCATAAAATAAATAAAACACACAAACACACAAACATACAATCATGCAACATTATAATAATGGTTCAATGGTATTAAATCTCATATAATTAACTTAACCTCAAACATCAACCACCCAGAAAGTTCTAACGCACTAACTTATTTCATTTATGTTCAAGTGCTTTGATTTGAGTACACATATCAATCAAAATATTTACACCTTATTCATGCACCTACGACACTCGTAAGCATGCACTCATTATTATTCATTAATTAAAGAGGTAAACTATGACTACGTATACTTTCATGCAAATTCTTACTATTTTAAAAGATTAGTAGGTTTAAATTTATTATAAGCACTATCATTTTAGGTTTTCTTTAACAATCACCTTGTTTTTTTAATGTGAAGCTAAATACCTTGTCATGAATATCCCTCGGTTACTCAACTAGGTTATGTTTTTTATTTAACTTGGATGGAGTTTCATTTTAACCTTTGGATATGAAGGCAAACATTTTGTTCATGAATGCCCGTAGTTACTCATTTATATCATAACTTTGAACAGGCTACCAACTCTACTCTTAACCCAATTTCCTTAAAATGGGCTAATAGAATAAGAATTTTATTTAACAGGCTTTTTTGTCAATTTCTTAGCCTACCTCATTTCTTCTTAGTCAATTAATGTTATAAAAGGTTACTAATAATGCCTGCCAATTTAAATGAAAGTAATTATAAGTGTATAAAAAATTCATAAAGTGAAAGAATGGGTATCATATCCTAATTAACATGCATATTCGTCCCAAAGACATTTAAAACACAAATTTCACAAGCTAATGTGCCTTTCCAACTTAAATGACCATGTTCGAAGGTAAGCCCATTCTATTCAATTGGCAATGTTCGAAGGTAAGTCAATTCAATTTAATTTATGTCATCGACACATTCAGAGATCACAACATCATGCAACAAAAACGTACACAACACTAGTATAATAAAAAACTAACACCATGTAAATGCAAATTCACACAAAATGATATGAAAGAGCATATATGTCCCTACACTTGAACAACACATCGTCCTTAATGTGGAATCCACATAAAAACATAACTAAAAACAACACACATAACAATTATATCAAACAAAAAAAAGGGCAAGAATATTTATGGGTATTGTGGTGGTTATGTTATTGGAGAAGGAGCTTGGACACTCTTCATATCATGAATATCCATCAATCAACTCTCTACAAAATAAACATAAAATATAAAAAAGCACCATCAAACACCAAATTATGAAAAAACCTAACTACACATAACATGCTAATTTTAAGGTCATTAGCTTGACCATTTTAGTGCCATTATTTTTTAACCAACTCCTATTTTGAATGTTAAAGTCCTATGCATCACATTAGGACTTGTGTTTCTTACATCCAAAATTTGCCATGCTATAGCTTTCATTCTCTTCCTAATGATCTCCATCACTCTTATTTCTTGTTCCTAATCGGTGTTTAAATCTAGAAAGGGTGATTTCTCAATAGAGGGTGACGTTCTTCCATTCTCACTAAGATCTCTTACTTCAATTTAATATCCAACCCCTCCTTTTCTCGTTCTCCTTCATCTTCAGCTTTCCCAACACTAACTTCTTCCTCATAGTACACCTCTTGTAATTTTATGCAATCGTCCACTATATTTGTAACACCCCACTACCATAGAGTATCTACCCAAACATCTAGAGGACAATCAAGAACATACCCTATGATAATGGCATGTTAGAGTAGTCTTATACACTTATTATAGCATCATACACTTTACAAACTTTAAAAGGCAATTTTTTCATTTCATTCATCAGGATAATTTACAATGTAGTCTTTAAAACAAATATTTACATCATCACAAGCATCTAAGAGTTTACTTCTCTTTTTTACAAAATGTTTTACATGACAAAAGAAACTACATAAATACAATTTACAACTCCTCAAATGTCAGCTGACCGACCTTTGAGCTATTTTGTAATACCAAAATGTTCCTCTAGTGTATCTTAGGAACTAGATATCCTCTCTCGTACATGAAAAAGTCACGTTGTAATTTTGATAAATTTTGTGAACTCAGTGAGTGAACCATCCTCGATGTGCTCACTCATTCAGAAAATCAAAAATTTTAGATATAAATCAAATGCACAAATTTTCTCTTCTAAACAATTCATCATAGGTTACACTCATTTCATATAGTCTTTTCAGAAGAATTCAATCATATTATCAAATGTACACAAATATGGCATATCTCAATATCATCATAATTCAGAAATGATTTCACAATCATATATGGACAAATGCATATGCATATGGGACTCCACTTCGTTATTATTTTGTTGTGACCAAGCGTCTTTCATTATCCCATATCCCTTGTGGATATCAGGCTCTTTTTAGATACTATCCCGTACCTATTGTGGATACCAGGCTCATTAATCACGGAGCTAATGGATCTACATACAGAATTCTAAGCTTTAAGCTCTTTTAGACTGGCTACTTAGGTCACAAACCTTTATCTGATCATGCATATTAATGTGATGCATCAAATCATAAAATATGCTATCAATAACGTTTATTCATGATGCACAGTTAGTTTCAGATGTTCATCGTACCTAAGACTGACATTCAACAATTTGTTGAAAATACAGATGTCTTTCAGATTCATATACAATCAGAACACTTCTAATAAATTCCTAAATATTAAACTCCTCAGACCATTAATGCTCGGAATTGTCATATACAAATCATTAACAGTTCAATATTGGAAGTTAAATAGAAATAAATCAATCCTAGTGAGAACATCTAGGTTACTCACAGTACGCTGCAGATTACGCTATTGCCTGGTTGGTCCGACAATGTCTAGATTCAGTCGATCTACTTGTGCATCTAAAATCATTCAATAAACACAAAATTCACATTACAAAGTTAATCAATCAAATACATATTCATTCATATACATATATGTATATGCCATGTTCAATGTATGCTCAATGACTTTCCCGGGTATGTTTCCTTAATCACAATTCATAATCATTCAAACATTGTCACTTGGATATGTCTTGTTTACACTTAGGTTTACATCTCAATTAGCTTATTTAATCTAAATTCATCAATCAATCATCAAACTCGTTCATTTCAAGCCTAAATGCATCATAGGATAGTACCTTATCATTAGTTCTTTCAAACATTACTTAAAAGATAACATTTCATATTCAAGCTTTACCCACGATCGTGGTGGACCTTACCACGATCGCGAAAGAACCTTATGCATTAGGTCACGATCATGGTGACTCTACGATGATCATGATAGAACCTAAATAATCAGGCCACAATTGTGCACTGAAGGCCATGATCGTGCCTTGTATGACTCTACCCTTGCTGAAACCTTCTTCTCTAAGTGCTAGGTGCCTTCACATAAATCTAGCCATATGTCTTAAGGCATGTATGCCATGTATCAACCTAATATGCTACCATTTAATCCACACATTAAGTTGCCATATGTCGCCAATTAATTAGTCCACATGTCATTCCAAGATTGGTCCATTTGTCAATTAATTACTAGTCCATTTGTCACTCATTTAACTATGTCAAATGTCACTCAATTATAGGCTTAATAACCTCAATTTTTCATGTATTAGTTTGTCCTACCACTTGACATTTTTTCTAATCCTTTAATTCAACAATCTCCCAATTAATCACAATTAATTCCAAATTACCAATTGTAATCCAATCATACCAAAATTCAAAACATAACAATTCATAATTCACATCATAGTCATTTTAAAATCTTTCATACCCCGAGATATGTCAATTGAGTGCATATGCTATCTTTGTAATGAGTACAAATATCAATATTTGTGTGTATATGCTATGCAAATGAAATGCTCTCAATGTTATTTTCACTTTCAATGTTCTAGAGTTCTAACCCTAGATATGCTCCAGAAACTGGATCTTACAATATTTATCTTCAAGCAAGAATTGCATTCCTTCAAATTCTTCAATACTTTATTTATATTAAATTTAACCTGCTCATTACTAATCCAAAGAATAATTTCTCTTCATTCGTATAAATAAAGGCTCTTCCTGTATTCAAAATTGACATACCATAAATTAGTGGACAATTTCAATCATCTTCAAAATCTAGCATAAAAAAATCCACAAGAATAATAAACTTGTCCATTTTTTCTGGCACATCTACACCAAAAAGTTTCTTTATGAATTGATCCATCAACTGATTAACATAGAAGTCGGCTTCACATCTAGCCCCAATTTCTTAAAAATAGATAAAGGCATAAGATTAATACTAAAACATATAAGCATTTATAGAATTCCAAATTACCAACTACACAGGGTATGGTAAAACTCCATAGATCTTTCAACTTTAAGGGCTTGTGGTTGGAATTATGGAGTTATAAATTTTTGATATAGAGACCATTTGGTTATCTTTCCAAGTCCACTCATTTGATAAGATTTCTTTGAGAAACTTTACGTGCTTGAGTATGCTCTCCAAAGCTTTCATAAATGGCAAAGTAATTAGCAATTTCTTCAATTTCTCTAAGACTTTGTCAGCTTTACATCCATTTGTTTCTATTACAACCTCTATGGAAACGGATTTGTTGATACATATGGAGGGTGCGGAACATAAGGAGTTTCCTTTTTCTTCTCTTCTTACTTGTTGTTGTATCTAATTTCCATTGATTTTGCTTGCCTTCACATCTTGATTTTGGTTACAAATTTTGTTATTTTTAATCCAAATTTGAATGAATTGAGTGAAAATGGTCGTGAATGTTGCTTGAAGGTTTAAAGTAATATTTCGTGAATTTTGCATGAAAAATGAAAGTTCACGTAAATTTTGCATGAAAAGAAAAAAAAGAAAAAGTTGGTGATTAAGGTGTCACCACCATGATAAGCTTAGTCACAGGGGTGACAAACATAGTTACCCTTGTGACTACTCCTTTGCACTCATTTTGAATTTGACTTGTGTAAGTTTTGACGACGTAATAACTCTACAACCTTAACCTTAGACTCGTGCTATAAATAGAACATTTTTGGAGAAAAAAGTGGGGGGGCGGAACTGAGAGCTGGACAATCGACTGGCACAAAAGGACGAGGGAAGAAAGCATAGAAATAGAGTGGAGCTAAGAAGAGAAAAAGAAGAATAGTAGAGAGGTGGAAGTAGTGTGAGCAGTCGAGCATTTGGGTGAGAACCAATCAAAAGAAGAAGGTAAGAGCCAATGCAGGAAGCTTGAGTATGGCAGGAGATTACCGCAACTCCTTCATCTGAACACTTGTTTGCTCATTCTGTTTATTATTTCTCTATTGTTTTACTTAACTTACTCTTCTGTTAGTTGATAAATTCATACTCTATTAGCTTTTGATAGTTCATTTTGGTTATTCACTTGGTTTATTGCTTTAATACTTTTCTTATACTAATAAAGATGGGATTCAAGTATATGAGATGATGAATCTTGTTTATTCCATGATGGGTTGATCTCTTTTTCTTGATGATTAATGTAGCTATTTTAGTCAAATATGCATTATTAAGGGACTTTGTTGTTACCTTATGTTTCCTATAGTTTCGGAACTAAATGGATGTAAAAACATGACCAAACTTTGCATCATTTTGGTATAAACAATGGATCAAGAGAAAAAGTTTAATATGGAACGAGAAATTATAAACGTTTAGGTTGAGAATTATAAATATATTAACTTAAGTGGTAATCATTATTTATGTTTAATAATTAATTTGGATGATAAACTTGTCGAATACAAAAGTTAGATTAGTTTATTATTTGAATTGATTTAAAAACCTAATTGGTAATTTTAGTAAGACAATTATACAATCATTTCCCTTTAATCATGCATAGGAGATTAAATTAGTGAAATTAATTCTCAAGAGTTTCCCACTTTGATTAATCTATTCGTTTTTGCTTCTAGTTAAATTAGGTTAATTTTTAGTTTAATTTCGTGATTTTCTTCAAAGGCTTCACTCAACAAATTGGGATAGAATGGTTAGGATTGCATTTATTTTTATTTTTGTTCAAGATTAATTTAAGTGAACCAATTTCACCTTCACGGGAGACGAACCTGGGTCATCAACCATAACTACCTTGTATACCTGTGAGTGGGATAGCTTAGGTATTTTTAGAACTTATTTTAGACATAACAAGTTTTTGGCACCGTTGTTAGGGAAGATGTTTAACGTTTAGACTTAAATTAATTTTGGTTGTTTTTGTCTGTTCATGCATACATGTTTATTATGTTGTTTTGTTGATTTGTTTATTAAAATTTTGTTATTAATTTAGCACTGCCTTTAGTTAGTCCCCTAGGAAGAAGGTCTCTAAAAGTGAACTCGTTTACTTTATGCTAGGAAGGAGATCTTTAGATAGTGAACCCATCCATTTTATTGATAACATACATCAAATATGAAGATTTAAAGAGGACTCTGAAAATGATCGCGAGAAACTCAAGCGTGAAGATCAAGTTAATAACCAAAAGAAGGGTGAAAGGCAGTTAGTAATGAAGGAGTAAACCAGACTAGTTATCGATACTGCCACTTCGTGCATACTTTTAGGAGAGGTAGCCAAAAACTATGAATTGAAGAGTATCCACTACAACATGCTGCCATATTTCTGTAGGGTTCCTAATGAAGACCTTTTGAACTTCATTTAGGAATTCTATACTACTATTTAAACCTTCCATTTGGATGGTTTAGATGAAGATCAAATTAGAAAGAGATGCTTCCCATACACGTTCAAGGATTGGGCAAAGGCATGACTGATGACCCTTTTACCCAGTTCATTGACTACATAGGAAGAGGTGTACAATAAATTCATGTGAAAGTTCTATTCCCATCAAAAGACTTGTAAGTTACAGACGAAGATAGCTACCTTCACTCAGATGGAGGGAGAGCCATTCCTTGAGGCATGACAACATTTCAAACTGTTGCTAATCCAATGTCCACACCATCATGTTCCACTTTATATGTAAAACAATTTTTTTATGATGGATTGACAAAATAGTGTTAATACACGGCGAACAATACAGCAGGAGGAGTTGTGGGAGAGAAGAAAACCGAAGAAACATATGAAATCTTCAAAATGTTGGGGGCTAATTCTTAATAAAAGAGTGAGAGGTGAAAAAGAACTGGAGTTTATGAAGTGAGCTCGAATCAAGAACTGGCTATGCAGTTAGTTGAGTTAACAAGACATGTAAAGACTTTAACTACAAGACTACCCGAAAACATTCTAAATCAAGAGGTATGTGGTATATGTGGAACTTGTGGTCATGGAGTTAATGTTTGTTTGTACTTTTGTAAGCCTTTTATAGGTAGGGAAGAACAAGTGAACTCACTCAACAGTTTTCAACTAAGGGAGCGAAATAATTCATATTTAAACACCTACAATCCTGGTTTGAGAAACCACCCCAATTTTTTATGGAAGACCAACAATCTACCAGTACAGCCCCCAAACACAATACTAAAATTTTCAAAGGCCAAATTTTTACCAGGGGCAATCCTCACTTCAAAACCCACCAACCAAGCCTTATTTGGAGGAAAGCTTGAATGTGTTTATTCAAGTCATAACTCAAAATGAAGAAATGAACAATAAGAGATTCGATTCTTTGGAGGCATCTGTGAAAAGGATTAAGATCCAAGTAGGGAAACTCATTGCTCAAATGCATAACAATTTAAAGGGTAAGTTACCTAGTCAACTTGGGCAAGCCCAACCAGTTACTGTTTTGAGAAGTGGAAGGCTAATTGATAATCACATTGAGATTCTTCCTAATTTGTCTGATATTGCTAATCAAGAGGAGAAGAGCCTCATAAGAGAAAAAGATGATCAGAAGGAGGTAAGCAATAGGTATGACTCTTCTAGTCACATTTAAAATGGTGAAAACTTAAGCATGACACTAAGGACAATAAAGGACAAAAATTGCACAAAGTAACGAATCTTTATAGACCACCAATTTCTTATCCAAACCATTTTAAGGGATTGAAACAAGATGAGCAGTTTTCATACTTATATAACATGCTTTTTAAGGTTAACATTAATCTGCGCTTTTTAGATATGATTAGGAACATTCTGGCTTATTTGAAGTTCATCAAGGAACTAAGCAACAAGAAACAAAAGTTTGAGCCTAACGAGAAGGTGATAGTTTTGGAAGTAGTAAGTTGATCGCAAGGTTAAACAGGATAAGTTTTAATATTTATTAACCTTGGTAAATTTCGCAAGCACATGGGTTGTTCGTATTGATCCCACAAGGAGGGAAGTCTAGTCCTAAAATCTAAGGTTGTACTAACAACAATAATTTAAAATAAATAACTAATGTAAAAACTAAACCAATCAAATAGTTAATTTCAAGAATTGAATTATAGAAATCTAAACAAGATAACTAGTCATACAAACTAATCCCAAAACCAAACTAGAAACCATCAAGTAAGGGAAAGGGGGTTTTAATCCGAAATTAACAAAACCTAATCAGTTGTGCAATTATCGAATTAATAAGGCTAGACAGTCCTAGGGTGAATTACTCTCTCTTGAGTTATAATTCTCAATCCTAATTGATAATCCCTAATTTAAATTATGGAATTGTGATCTCTCGATTCACAATTGACCCAAAACCTAAATTAGTTTTAAATTGTCTAATAACCTATTGGGAATCTATGCTCGATCTCTCGTTATATGATTCTATCGGTTTGATTTAATTCTTTACCTATCAAATCACCTAACTCTCGTTAGCCTAATTTAATTATTTTTACTCGGCTTACCCTCTCAGTCTATTGCCAAGTTATTAAGAGCAGAATTAAATCAAAATTAAATCAATAAAAACACAATCAATCAAACTTTATTAATCTTAAAAATAAAAATCCTAAAGGTGAGTATAAACAAAAACTCAATATTCAGCACAACGTATTGTCAACACCTATTTCAATTCTATACATGAATGAAATTGAAATAACTGGAAAATACGTCGGGAACGGAATTGTGGAGGCAGCGACAGTAGGAAACCACCTATTCCAGGAAGTACGTTGCATCAAGCTTCTTTTACGTGCTTCTCTTCCTTTGTCTCCTTCCTCAATCTCTCGATAACTCTCTAGGTTTTTTTGGTCCTGAATGTGGATGACGTGAATGATTTCTTTTCAGCCTCTCCAAGACTCTTGCATTTTTCTCATAATGATGTATTTATACTTTGGACGCTCTAAGTTAAAGTCGGGGTCGAAACGGTCCAAAACATCTTGCGAAATTTGAGTTTTTGCTTCAGCCCTATGCAGGCCACGATCGTGGCCTTGCTTGCCATGATCGTGGCCAATGCCTAAACCTTTTTGTTACAATCGTGACCCAGAGTGCACGATCATGGCCTGGATCTAAACTCTCTATCATGAACGTGCCCAAAAGTGCACGATCGTGGCCTGGTTGCCCTGGCTTTTCCCTCTCTGTCACGATCATAGCCTATGTTTTTGGCCTGAAACTTTTCGCAACTTCTTCGTTTTTCACCGTTTACCCTAAAACACTAACAAACACATCAAGGTACCTTAAAACTATAAAAACTAAGCTTAAAGACTCATACTAACCCATAAAAATCATTTAAAAACATAAACTAATGCAATTAAACCATAAATACATAATCAACACTCAAATTCACACTAAATGTCTAATAAATTACACCCTAAAACACGATGCAAATCACAACTGTCAACATTCCCACAGTTATACGTTTGCTTGTCCTCAAACAAACAATACAAAAGGCACATAACACCCAATACAAACAATGCAAAAATGAGGCAATGACTTTGACTTCATGAAATAAATTTAATCTTGAACACAATTTGACAAGTTATATCTAATCATTAATAAGTGAAATCTATGTCTAAGGGCTTTAAACTAAATATACAAATTAATCGATATCTAAGTGTCAATTTATTTACCCTTTTAAGTTGTACACGCACATTAATAATTCTTTGGTCCTTCAGACTCTGTAACTATTCCTAAGTACATTTTTATGAAAATTCAAGCTTATTACAAGTTCGGTAGGTTTTTATTAAGAACACATTTTTTTTAAATTTAATAAAAACACGAACTTATTCTTTTACTCAGAGGCAAACATTGGTGATGAATGTCAATTTGGTTACTCTATTAAGTCATTTATTAACAGCTTGGTTGAAATGTCATTATAGCCTTTTGACGCCAAGGCACACATTTATGATGCGTGTCGATCCAGTTACTCTGCTATTATCACGTTTTCAACTGACTACTAGCTCTATTCATAACTCGAAGGTTAGTGAAACCGTAATTTATTAACAAAACATTTTTTTACCTACCTTGTTATTTTTTTAGCTATTCGTTTTCATGAAAAATGCTAGTTAAGCTACTTAAGTTAAAGGGACTCAAATTATGGATGAATGTGACAACCTATAGGGTGCTAAATTTACACTAAATCCTAATTTAGCTGTATATTTAATCAAATACTCCTAATTCACTAATTTTGCGAGTTAATGATTATTTACAGTCTAATAGACTATGTTCAAAATTAAATAAATTTCACTCAATCTAAGTCATTGACACATTCATACCGTTTACAAAATGCAAGCTAATAACTATCCTATAATATGCAAAATTCACTCTCAAGATAAAAACACACATCCCTCTCCACACGTAAACAACACATTGTCCTCAATGTGAGAAGGGTACATAAACACACCTGGGGGAAACAAAACACAATATATGAAAAACATAAGAATAAAGTACTAACAAAAATGAAAAGAAAAGGGTTAGAACATGAAACCGTTTATGGTGATAGAGGCGTTAATGGTGATAGTGTTGAGACCAAATCCGCTTGACATTGAGAGTATTTCCCTATCTTATAAGTGATTCAAGTGACCAAAAGAATTAGCAATTCAAACCATTCCAAATCATTCAAAACTTATTTAAGAATTTAAAATAAACCTAACTATACAACAATTTAAATTTAACTACTAAACATGCTAATTTATGGTCATTAGCTTGACCTTCATACTTTAAAACTCAGCCATGATCAATTATGAGTGGCTTGTATCCACTTTTCTCTCTCAACATTAGTTTTGTAGCCTGTGAGTGAGTTACAAATTGTAAAATGATTAGAATGACAATTTTGATAAGGTTGAGAAAACTAATTAATTTCATCAATGTCCTTCTCATTAACAAACTGTCAATAAAATAGGGAATAATGAAACTCTCTGAATCTTCCATCGAATCCAGCAATTTGTCCTGTATGAAGGTGAATTACTCTCCTTCTTCCTTAATCACCTTCGTTTCCTCAGCTTCTTCTGCTTCCCGAACAGAGACTTCCATACTTTCTTTAAACTCAATGTCTGTTGTCATCTGTTCTTCGTCCTCTTATTCTTTAGAAGATTTGAACATATTAATTATCTTGAATGAGCTACTAACCTTCAAAATCTTAAATACATTGTTCATGTTGAATGTCTCTTCATCATCATCAATCCAAAGGGTAGGGTTCTTTGCATGGACATCTATCCTAGATTTTCCGATGTTCAAACATGGTGTACTAAGATCTGGTAGATAGTATGAGGGGTCTCCATCATTTCCTTCATCCTTTTTCTTGAGTTCTTGGTCTTTTATAAGGTCATGATTAGCTTGATTTCTCGCTGGTTCTTCTAGCTTTACCCATTCCTAAGTGTGATAGCCTGGCATGGCTCTATTGAATTTACATTCATGCTGCTTAAACAGTTTTCCACACTTTGCTTACAAAATTCCCTGGAAAGCTGTCTTACTTGAATCTCTAGATGATGAATAGAAGTGGCATGATTTTCCATTACTAGATCAATTTGCTCTTCCAGTCACTTTTGGCTCTCTTCTATATCCGTAAACTTATCCATGATTTTGTCCAACTTGGAATCCCATGAACTAGATTCATCATATTGAAATTCACATGGGTCTTGATGTCCCATGTGAGTATTTGCATTTTTGGACCAATAGAAATTTGGGTGGTTCTGTCACTCCGAAGTGCACGGGTTTGTAAAAGGATGATGGTTTCCCCAACCAAATTAAAGCTCATTGAATTCTGCAACCGTCGCTTGCTCCCTATAATATACATCCTCCATGATCGTTCTTTTTACCTCTTTTTAGCACTTAACTCTTCAGATGTCTCATTCTCATTCTAAGATGTCATGATGTGTCTTTATTTTACGCTCCAACTCTTTCTAATTTTTTTACTAATTTAAGAAATAAAAGAAATGGAAAACGCCTTAAACTATACACTAAATTGCCTTCCCTGATAACGACACCAAAAACTTATTCGCAAGGTTACATGCGTTAAGTTTTAATATTTATAATCTTGGTAAATTCCGCAAGCGCACGGATTGTTTGCATAGTACCTAAAGTATCGATCCCACGAGGAAGCCTAATCTAGTCCTAAAATTTAAGGTCGTACTAAACTACAATAATTCAAAAGAAACAAAATAGTGTAGAAAATAAATCAATTAAACAACTACTTTTAAGAACTGAGTTGAAGAAGTCTAAATACATAAATAAACCATAAAAACCAATCCCAAAACTAACCTAGAAACTATTAAGTGAGAGAAAGGGGGATTCAACTCGACGTTAACGAAAACCTAATCAATTATGCAATTCTCGACTTAATGAATCTAGACGGTCCTAGGGTGAATTACTTTCTCTTAAATTATAATTGTTAACCCTAATTGATGATCCCTAATTTAAATTATGGAATCGCGATCTCTCGATTCGCGATTGACCCAAAACCTAAAT